>CAUYRT010041667.1:0-19303 GCA_963574885.1 Lepilemur ruficaudatus
CCAAATTCTTTTCCACAAAGGTTGCACCAATTTGCAGTCCCACCAGCAGTGTAAGAGTGTTCCTATCTCTCCACATCCTCACCAGCATTTGTTGTTTTGGGATTTTTTGATAGAGGCCAGTCTCACTGGGGTTAGGTGGTATCTCATTGTGGTTTTGATTTTCATTTCTCTAATGATTAGGGATGATGAACGAAAAGTAGTCGGGGAGCGGAATTAGGGGTTTCAATAGGGGGAAGGAATTCCTCTAAAACTGATTTATGTGATTAACTGTACACCTCGGTAAATTCACTGAAAATCATTTAATTGTACACTTAAAATGGAGTGTTGGGTGTACGTAGGTACAGTTGGAGCACTATGTATGTACTCTCTGGACTACTTTGACAGAGTAGGTTTTTGAATGTAACAAGATTAAGTCAACTTGAGTGGTAATATATTTTGGGAAATCAGCTCACTACAAATTGTGACTGTAAACATTGTACTGTAAATGCTTTGTAGTTTTCCCCCAATTAAATAAATAAATAAATACATAAAAAGCCTCAAACCTGAAAAAAAAAAAAAAAAGATATGAAAACCAAAAAAAAAAAACAATTTCCTTAGTATTATTTTTTTTTACTTTTATATGACAAATTCTGTGGCTCACTTAGGAAGAAACACAATTACTTTCAGGACATAGATTAATGGACAAAAGATTTTTCTTTTTTTACAGAAAATTTTAAAAGCTTTATGAACTTGGGAAGTAAGGATACCTCATGTTCCATTTGAATGACTGAGGATTTGAATCAAAGTAAAGATATTGATCTAGTGGAATAGATTTTCTATATCCTTACCAAAGAGAACAGATCTATGATGAGGCTATTATTAAACCATCTAATGGATAATCTTAAAAGCATAAGCTTTTGAAGTAGTGTCTTTGGTTTGACATTTATCCATCACTAAAGGTTTTGTAGGTGAATAAAAAGTTATAAATCAAATGCATCAATAGAAAAAAACACTTTATTTTTTCTGTAATCAAAGAAATAAAACAGGAATTTAAGGTTATATAAAAATAACATTTAGCCTGCTAAAAATGATAGTCAAACTACTCAATAAGAGAAACAACCCAAACTAACATCTAATATTAACTTATTGTATCACTCTATATTGTAAAATATATTGAGTGGACAAAGAAGGTTTTTAGTAGTCATTTGCATTGCTCATGGCACTATATGATTTCGGTTGAAAAGCAAATATTATCTTGATAACTTCATTTGACCACAAAAATTATTTCCTATGACTCCTCCTATTCATTAACTTAACAAACATTTTTATAGCTTCTAAAACAGGCAATGCACAGTTACTCAATGATAGTACCCATTTCTATCCATTGTTTCACTAGAATTATAATATTATAACATTACAACATTTTACATTGTAACATCCACATTATAACATCTCAAGAACAGGTAATAGTTTTCATAAACAGTGCTACTGAGTGCTTAGCATATTCTTAGGAATGCATGCTCATCTGAGTAAAGATCATCTTTATCTGGTTCACTGGTTTCTCCTTAGTGTCTAGAATAACTACTGGCCCTCAATTAAGTATTTGTTGAATAAATAAATAAATAATGGCCTTTTGTATTTTTTTCCAACTAGTGGACAGAACCACCAGTGTGTTATAAAATAAACTTTATTTGTCTCAAATATTTTAATAATAAACATTGATTAGATACCTGGTAAATAATACTCATTGGTGTAAATGCTTTGTATGCATTGGCCCATTGAACTCTTTCATAAAACATACAAGAAAAATTCTGTTGCTGTCCTCATTGTACAGAATATAAAACTAAGGCTCAGAGGAGTGAAGTTACATAGCCATAAATTAATTTGATCTTTTCTCCCCTGATCTCAACCACAGTTTAACAATAAGTTAATGTTTCCTGTTCTCTTTTAACCTACACTAGGGATTGGCTCTTTCTGTAGTATGTTCTATGTTCTCTGTTTTTCTTCAAAATCAACTTGTTCTTCATCTGGTTAAATTAGAACGTAGCCGAAGGCTTGCTTTGGCTCCATATGGTCTGTATGTTGTAAAACCTCTCTCTCAAAGTTAATAAATTCTATGCATTACCTGTCTGTGAGTTTCTGTCTCTCTCTGTCTCTCTCTTTTACTCTCTTACATGTCTCTCAAATCTTTCCCTCTTTGACAGATGAAAACATATTTTTTAAAAAATATATACTTCCCTATCTCATTGATTGCAATATATTCTTCTCATTCACAAATAACATAAAAATATTCCCATAGAAAATTTTTATTAAAGGAAATTTATAAACCTTTAAAGTATTTTTCAGACAAAAGATTTGTGAATTTTGGCTTATTGCAATATTATTACATAAAGGTTCCTACACTAAAGAACTCATGTAACACCCTTATAAAAATCTCTTGGTACTTACATTAATACCAAAGAAAATTATGTACCAACTCAACTTTGTAAAGACACTTTTTGTTTACTCTAAAATAGTGGTTCTAAATTAGAGGCAATTTTGTCCCTCAAGGATATTTGGCAAGGTCAGAGGACATGTTATATTGTACAGTGGGGGTGAGAGAAACAGAGGACCACTGACACCTAATAGGAAGAGGCCAGGAATACTGCTAAACATCCCACAGGACAGCCCCCACAACAGAGAAGGATACTTCTCTGGCCCAAAATGTCAATAATACTCTCCTGTAAAATGTTTACATTTACTCTATTTTTTACCTATATACGTTCTTTGTTGCAACAGATTGGAAACTACTAGTGAACGGTGACACTGTGTACAGTGAATTGGGATGCCTGCTTTTCTCTTATATTACTGTTTAGTCCTGAAATGAATGAAATGTTTAATACTCTAAGGACTTTATGATACTTTCCTGAAATAAAAAGCTATGAATCAAACACAATTTAACACCTTAAGGTCCACCACTTACTACCAGGAGTACTAGGTTGATATACCAAGACTTAACTAGAACCATTTGAGCTGCAGCACTATCTGCTACCATTTCTTTTGTGTAAGACAGCCTTTTTCTAAGACATCTAATTTATTTTTCCAGTTAGTAATATTGTAGTAAAACTTAAACCCCCACTTTCTATTTAACTCACATGTCTTTTCTAAATGCATAGCCATCAGGTACTTTTTCTTTCAAAAGTGTGTTAAATTTCTTTTAATTCTGGTGAAAAATTACTTTTGTGGCAATCATTCATTTTTTGACAAATATTTATAAATTATGGTGTATATAAGGCACACTTGCTACTAGTACTATACAAATGCTATACATCCACAAAAATAGCAATCCATAGGAATTTAGTCTTAATAAATAAAATAAATCATATATAGTTCAAAATGATGCAAATTTCAGAATTGTAGGCACCATTGTACTAGAATGATGTATTATGGGAGTCAGACTGGAGGAATAGATTATATATATTTGTCAGAAACAAAGAAGGTTACATAGAGAAGTGTCATTTAAAATATTTCAGAGAATACATAGCATTTTTCTAGAGGGAGAAAAAGGAGGGAATTCAGGAAAAGGAAAAATGAACAAAGAGTTGGTATAGAGAAAAATTGTGAGCTGTAAATGAGGCACCTAGAAAGAATGTAAAGTGTAGGGTGCATTATCTCAAAAAGAATACTGAGAGTAGCATTATTGGGGGTTATATTTTTAAAGTCTTGAATGTCAGGCTGAAGAGTTTGGACATTACATTAGAAGCAGTATGAAATCATCCTAAATTCGTGAGTAAGTGAATAGCAGGCTCAGAAACAAGATTTAGAAAGACATACTGGCCAGTGTTTACTGAATGGATTTGGGAGAGATTAGAAGCAACGTGTCTCTATAATAAAGTTTTGCCACAAGGAAGATCTTAAAGAAAAAGAAAAGGTTGCATAAAAATATAGGTAATAAATGCCATCAGTATTTTTGTTTATTTTAATGCATATATTTTTACATTTGTGTATTCTTTAGTATATTATTTAAGTGCATTCAAAATAATTCTAAATATTGTTAAGGAATAATATTTCACGATTTGTATTTTTTTCTTTCTTAGAGGTCCTCCAAGAAAAAGAAAAAATTTACTTTAAAAAATAGATTTCAAATTATCCTACCTCACAGTTACGGTATGAAAACTTTGAACCATTTTATTAGTCTAAGATATATTATGAAATTATGGTGGTGCTATATTTCCTAGATTATGAGAAATCTTGCTACTTCGGCATCAGAAGTAGCGCTTCACTATGGACTCATCAATTATCCCTAACTACGATAAATAGAACAAGATAATAAGAAAGTGAAAGTGCAATGACATCATTAAGAGTGATGCTGTTTCAACTTCAATGTAAATGAATTTAAATTAAGTGAAATTTAAAATTCAGTTCCTTAGTCACAAGATCCATATACCCATTGCTGAGTAGCCACAAGTAGCTAACTATTAGCTACAATTTGGGTATAGAGAACATTTTCATCATCACATTAAGTTCTATTGGATAATGCTGGGGTAGAAGGTTTATGCAAGAGTGGTATAAATCATCATTGTTATTTGATCCCTATTTACTTATAAGATTGTCTAGCTTTTGGATTTTCTTTCAAGAATGGTTTAAGAGAAGTCAAGAGAAAATAGCACCGTTTTTGCAGTTCTATTTGCTAGTGTGTGTCTTGTTTTAGCTTTCGTGACCTTAGTTAAGAGTTTAGAATCTTTCATATTCTGCCTATAAGAGTAAGGGAAGGAAATTCACAAAAAAAGACAGTCCAAAATTATTAGACAAATCAGAATATAAATGCAAATAGAAAATAGTGGAACTCAAAATTCAAGATGATGGTAAAACAAGTTTTCACTTTTGTTATTCTAGATGAATTTCAATAAGCTCAAAATGGACGAGTAAACAATTTGTAACAATAGGAAAGACATCATCACACAATATTTTGCCACCACACAATTTTACTAAAAGGAAATATGACAGTATTCTTTAATATTTATGATTTGGGGCCATAAGAATTTATATAGCCCATAAGTGGAAAAGTGCTGAAAGTATTTGATGATGAAGAAATAATAAAAATCCATTTTATTTTCATTTTAATTATTGCTTATAAATCTAAAAATGAAAATGTTTGTAACTTTGAAATAAGGATATTTTTATTCTTTTGGACAAAATTATGAGCCACCAAAAATTTTTAAAGTATTGTATTCTGACAATGCAAGTTCAAGAAGAACTAAAAGCAATGATAAGGTAGGACACATTAGAGGTGTATTTTAAATCTGGGCTCATTAATTATATGTTCAAGGATTGTGCATGACAGTTGTTGCCCCTTTTGGGTATATATACCATTAAGCCCAGGGAAATATGGAATAGAAATTCCATAGAAACTATAAAAGGATTTCTGTTTAAATTTTTATTAAAAGAGCTAATAAAATTTTTCACTAACCTTTTATTAACACACCTATGCATTATACAAAAAATGGCTTATAAAACAAACAAAAAAAATGTTTGCTGGAACCAGAAAGTAATTGGTAATTATGTTGTTTCTTGATATATCAATAATTAACAGAGTAAAGTTTAATATATTGATTGATAACATTTGTTTGAATTATAAATGTATTCAAAATTATAATAATTGATAATTGCACATTTATAAATGTAAACATAATGACAATATTGAAGAAGAAAGTCTGAAGACTGACACTACCTAACTTTAAGACTTGGTATAAAGCTACAGTAATCAACAGTGAAGTATTGGTGAGCAAAGAGACAAATAAATCAATGGAAGAAAATAGCCCCAAAAGAGACGCACACAAATATAGTCAACCGATCCTTGACAAAGGAGCAAAGACAGTTCAATGGAGAGGGGAGAGAGGGTGGCATTTTTAACAAATGGAACAACTAAACATCCAAATGAAAGGACATGAATCTAAACAGACTTTACACCTTTCAAAAAATGAACTTAAAATGAATTGTAGACCCAAGTGAAAAACACGAAACTATAAAAGATGGAAGATAACAGAGGAGAAAATGTAGGCGACCTTGAGTTTGATAACGTCTTTTTATATACAACATTAAAACACAGTCCATAAAAGAAAAAAAACGGTAAGTTGGACTCCATTAAAACTACATATATTTGCTCTGCAAAAGACACTGTTAAGAGAATGAAAAGATAAGAAATATACTAGAGGAAATTACTTATCAAAGACATATCTAATAAAGGACTGGTATCCAAAATACACAAAGAACTCTTAAAACTCAACAATAAGCAACATATGTAACCTAAACATTTTACCTCCGTCCCATCATATGCTTGACTAAAATAATAAATTAAAAAAGAAAACAAATAACCCATTTTTAAAAATTAGCAAAATATCTAAACTTTTTCTAAAGTAGATATCTTAGACTTTTTTCTAAACTAGACATCTCACCAAAAAAGGCGTACAGATTGAAAATAAGCATATAAAGAGATGTTCAACATCATGTCATTAGGAATTGCAAATTAAAAGAGCAATGAGATACTACTATACCTATTGGAATGGCTAAAATTCAAAATGCTGGCACTCCAAACATTGGTGAGAATGTGGAACAGCAGCAACTCTCATTCATTGCTGGTGGTAAGGCAAAATGGTTCCGCCACCTTGGAAATTAGTTTGTACTTTCAAACAAAGCTGAACATGGTCTTTCCATAAAATCCAATAAGTAAGCTCTTTGGTATTTGCCCAGAGAAGTTGAATATTTATGTCCACACAAAAATCTACACATGGATTTTTATAGCAGTTGTGCTCATAATTGCCAGAACTTGGAAGCCACAAAGATATTCTTCAACAGGTGAATAGATATACACATTCTGGTACAACAGCAGAATTCCATACAGTGGAATATAATTCAGTGACAACAGAAAATAAGTTATCAAGCCATAAAAAGACATGTTGGAACCTTAAATGCATATTGCTAAGTGAAAGAGGCCAAATCAGAAATATTTCATCCTGGATATTAGACCTTTCTCGGATGTACAGCTTACAAATATTTTCTCCTATATAATTCCAACTAGTAATATATGACATTCTAGAAAAAGACAATATTCTAAAGGCAACAAAAAACTCACACGTTGCCAAGTCTTGCAGAGCAAGTAAGGTGGGATGAATAGAAGGAGAACAAGAGACTTTTAGGGCAGTGAAATTATTTTGTATGATACTGGATACATGACATTTGTATAGTACATTGATCAAAACCAATAAAACTACACAGTGCAGAGTGAACCCTAATGTAAATGATGAACTTTAATTAATAATAATCTATGAATATTCATTGATCAATTGTAACAAATGTACCACAATAATGCAAGATGTTAATAATAGGGGAAATTGAAATGAGAGTGAGGAAAGGGTGTACATGGGAACCCTCCATACTTTCTGCTGAATTATTTTGTAAACCTAAAACTGCTCTAAAAAATAAAGTTCATTAATTTTTTTAAAAAAGTGTATTGAACCCAGATAGTAAATAGCAATACAATCTTTCCTCATATATGAAGATATATTTCAATAAAGTCTAATACATTGATTGATTACAGTATAGTTTTTTAATCATACATTTTTCTCACAGAAATTGTGCGTGTGTGTGTGATATACTTTATACAGAAAATAGAACTAGAGCAATTCCCAAATATTGGGGCATGAAATATCTAGTCATTTTGAAAAAAAGAAAAAAGTTTGCTTATAACTATCTCTTAAAAATAGATTTATAAAGCAGAATTATTTTCAAATTTTTCAAATTAGTTATTAATCTGAAAGTTAAAAACACTAGGTATTAATAATATATGCATGTTTTCTTTATATTAGATTTTACTTGTCAAAATCATTTCTGTCTCTTTTATTATCCAATTATTAAATTAATTTAAAATTAATTGAAAAGATTCAACTGGCATCTGATACATACATTCCATAATTTTGGTGGTTTTTTTGACTGACTCTTTATAAAATTAATTTGCATTCTTAAAATAATTTTAACCCCCCCCCAAATTTTATAAATGCATACTTTATTATAAGCTTGATTAGGACGAGTCACTTGAGAGTACATTATATTAATGTTTAAGTTTATTATTTTTTAAAATTTGGAATATCCATTCACAAATATATATACTCCTCTTCAATGAGTTTTAGTAAAACACACATGGAAATTTTTACATATAAATAATAACATGAAAGCATAACAATACCATTTTGAATCCTTGTATTTAGATGGCTTAAAATATTTGATAATTCAATTACTTTTAATAAGTTGACACTTAGGACTAAATAAAATATTCCTATTATTTATAAAAGAAAAAATATTTATCCCATGAGCAAAGTGTGGCAGTAATATTTACTATAAGTAATATAATAAATAAATGTACTTCTCTGAAAAAGTTTAAAAACCTCATATAGAGCTCTTACACTAGGCTACCTTGATTAATATAATGAAATGCATCTTTCCCTAAATGGCATAGAGAGACTCATGATTCTAGTACGTATATCATTTTTCATGAGCTTTTTGAAACAGTCTCAATTAAAATCCTTCCAAAGCATCCCCAGGCATAAATATGGTATTTTGTTAGTCAAAAGAACGGTTTATTTTAATTGCTGAAAAATTTAACCTAAAGTTAGTTTTCATTTTGCCTTTCCTGGTTCCTTTTATATTTTGTGCCTTTGGACTATAGATAATTTGTGGTAGACAAGATAATTAGATAATCAGCATTTCATAAATGAGATGCCAGATAAGTGAGATATGTTATTTTAAATGCCACTTGGAACATTCACCTTCCTGTCTAATAAATCTATGTAACCTGAAACATTATTCAAGTGCTTTCTATAATACATAGAAAACTAGTAGATGTCTCACGGATATAGTTAACACACGGAAATTTAAAATAAACTGACCTGGGCAAGTATAAAGGTTTGTGTAGGGTAGGGTAGGTAGGTGGGATCTTTATTATTTTTCATGAGTGAAAGTGAGCAAATACAGCCAATGACACATTAAATGAAGAATCTCTGTCCACATCTGAAAATATTAATGTTTCTATTCTGTGTCTTGCATACATAGAATGGAACAGAAGATAAAAACAATAGTTACAAAACCCCAAACCCACTTGTACTGAATCTTTGATACTATTAATTTTAGTTTTAATCTATGTTATTGGAATAGAAACAAAAAAGGAGCTGAGTATATTAGATGGTTCAAACTAGTAGCAAAAATACATAGTCAGGAATTTAGTTTATCTGGGTACAAAGTAATTCTTTTTTTTTTTTTTAACAAAGTAATTCTTTTTAAAAGGGAGCAAAACAAAGAAGGAATCTCTTTAGAAATATTTTGCTGTATTTCTAAAATGTAAGATGTTAAGAAAAAAAGGATTAACTTTATTATTCATTTGCATGTTAACTAGAATGGAGATATAATTGTCAAGTAGATATAGGTCAGGACAATAAATCGACCATTTAACCCTTTATAAAGATATAATTTTAGTAACAAATGAACCCACATGTTTTTCTGTTATTTTAAATGTGCATAATGCATTTCTTATTTTTTATTATTAACCCAATCACTCATATTTAAACACAATTTTAATGCTGCATGTTCTTTCTTTTCTTTGTCCCCTTCCTCCCTTCCTTTCGTCTTTCATTGTTGTTCAGATTGAATTTTGGAGGCTAATATAGAGTCTCTTCTATGAGCTATTTTAACTACTTATTGCTTTAAATCTTAAAGATCTGCATATGTAAACAGCTACTCTTTTTTATAGGCAAAGCATGGTACTGTTAAATAGGAAATACTAACCAAATATTAATGGTAACATAAGATTTTATGATTCTATCAATTATATACAAATAGTTCTTTAACCCCCCCCCCCACACACACACATTTTTAAAATTTGGGCTCTTATTTTTCTACATTAGCAATTCAGTACTAAATAACACTGAACTGCTTTCCGGAGGGGGGGACATTACTCTAACATATTTTACTAATCTGTCTCTGTGTTTTTCATTTTCAGTAAGAATTGATTTTTAATGTAATCTTTGTCAATGTCACATATAGAAAATGAGTGTGCAGTTATTTTCTTCTTTTCTGTGTTTTGTGGACAGTTCTTTCTGTGAATGTAGATACATTATTTCTACTGAGAATTAAAAAAATCTGATTCATAAGATGTACTTCTAAAAATCAAATTGGACAAATAAAGTTATTTTTCAAAGAGATATATGCAAAAATAGAAAGATGAACTAGAGTTGATATCTATTTAAAAAAAGAGTAGATGCCTAGTAGAGGGATTGCTGGATCCAATGGTATTTCTATTTTTAGTTCTTTGAGATATCTCCAAATTACTTTCCAGAGGGGTTGTGCTAATTTTCAGTCCCACCAGCAGTGTAAGAGTGTTCCTCTCTCTCCACATCCACTCCAGCATTTGTTGTTTTGGGACCTTTTGATAAAGGCCATTCTCACTGGAGTTAGGTAATATCTCACTGTGGTTTTGATTTGCATTTCCCTAATGATTAGCTATGTTGAGCACTTTTTTATATGTTTACTGGCCATTATTCTGTCTTTTTTTTGACCGGCAAAGGCATTATATGTACAAACCAAAATGTTTGTACCCCCATAATATTCTGAAATTTAAAATTAATAAATAAATAAAAGAGTAAATGTGAAAAAATAAATAAATAATAAAATAAATAAAATAGTAACTATTAGATAGGAGATATTCAATGTTTGCTAATGAATTTTAAAAAAGTGCCTTTTCCAACTGCTCAGTTGCAAAGTATGTGCTTACCTATTATGTAAAATTTGCAGGTGTTGGTGACTTACAGTGAAAAGTCTACATTTTCTTAAATTTTAGTTTTAAAGAGACTCTCTTCTATCATAATGGCAATGTTTATGTTTATGATTAATATTTTATAAAGAAATAAATATTGCTGTGATATATTTTATAGGCTAAGTTCTTCTAAGTTGTACATTACAAGGTTACAAAGTTAAAACACTTAGCCCTAGAGATAGAATTCCTCCAGTAAGTGTTTTTTTTTCCCATTATGCTCCTTGGCACTAGGTATTCAACTGTCCTTTGTTATTGCTCATGAAGCGTGGCTTTCCACAACAGCACAAAATTTTTATTTCAAATATAGTTATAACTATTTCCATGGTTGTGAGGATATATGTTCACTCAGTTCACTTACCACAGGAAACAATGTCTCCTCCTCCTCCAGCCTAAAATGCTAAATGTTCCTCCACTTGGGCCAGTCTTTGGGGATATTCATGAGAGGGTAATGTTGTTGAACCATATGGAAATCCTAAACTTATGCTCCACAAATTCTAAACTTCCTTTTTCCTTCTCCAACACTGCTTTCCACTTTACCTCCTAGAACTCATGGAAATTTCAACATCATGTATGTTGCGCATGTGCCCCTATTTGGAGCCACGATCTACTATCTCCAGAAACAACCGTTAAGATGTTGTTATCATTATTCTTAAATGTTTAAGAAGTCCACACCAGTTTTCTCGATTTGCTCTAATTTTGATGCTGTTACTTAATGCCTCTTTTCCATCCTCTACTCATTTTATCTCTGGGGACTGTTCTGCATGCTTAAAGGAATATTCAGCATTATCATCACCTAGTTTTAATTAACTTCATATACTTGAATGATAGTATGCTAGATGCTAGGAAAATAATTTAAATAGATTTGGTCTCTGCCTTCTAGCCACTTACATATTAAACCATGATAGTATAAAACGCTATTTTTAATTGGTCAGCCATTAAAAGTACAAAATTTTTCATGTAAAACTTTCTTTAAAAATAGCCAATTCAATTGCCTTCCTCCATGAAATTTTGCTTAATAATGTATATCGAAATATGGTGAATAGCTAGAAATGCCCAGTAAGTTCCACTTGAGATGCCCAAGGCAGTGAAAATGACCTTGGCAACTGTCAGTTAGCACCTGACAAAATGAAATAATCTCAACAAACGTAAACAATTTTCCAGAATATAAACAGTAAACAGATAAAGGGACTCTGTGGGTGTAGCATAAGGAAAAGGCAAGTTCATCCCCTGACCAGGTGTGAAACAAGACAGAGAAGAGGACATTTGACAGCCACAATATTAGCATGATTAGTGACTATATCTTTATAATAGCAAATCTAATTCTGCTTTAATATTTCTGTTTTTTTAGGCAAAATTATTCATATACCCATTACTGAAATGCCCCCAAACCTGACATCATCCAATCCAGAACCTTCTTTAAAATTACCTAGCAAAAACTCAAGTCCTGTAACAAGTCTCTCCTAACTCTTTCTTACATATACCCAGAAATAAAAAGAATGAAAAGAGAAGGCAATTAACATTTATTCAAAGTCTATTAAATGCCATGAACTTGACTTAAGTTGTCTCCTTACAGTAATTAATTCTCTAGTTTATAATCAAAGCTCAACCAGTTTCAGTAATTCTCGCAAGGTCACGGTACAAATAAATGCTGAAATTGGGAGACAATCTCCATTTGGGCTCTAAAGTATGCCCATTTCTGAATCTGCCTCAAGGAGAGACAAAGGTAAATTAATGAAACTAACCTCATATAATTGAAAGTGTTGAAACATTATAATATTTTCAGTAACTACTAAACTAAGAATAATTAAAAAGCAATGAGCATATTATTATCAGATTGGCATTTTCCCTATAAAAAGTAACAAAATTAAAATTCTGGTCCCCCTGGTACTTCTCTGATCTCTTCTCCTAATACCCTCTACTTTCCCCGAGTCCATTCTACTCTGGCCTCACTGGTCTGGTCTTACTGGTATCCTTGTTGTACCTAGAAATAAAAACAATAAGAAGGCTCCTACCTCTGGGCCTTTGTACTTTGCCCTTCTCTCTGCATTACATGCAACATACTCACTTTTCTTAACCCCCATTTCCACCTCCTTATCACCCTCCCCTGCTTTATCTTTCTTGCATAGTACTTATCAATATGTACCACACTATGGTATGTTTTATCTGTTTACTTATTTTTGTCATTCCTACCCAGAATGGATGCTGTAAAAGAAATGAAGTTTGCTGCTGTTCTTGGTGATGGTGGTCGTGGTGGTGATTTTGACACTTGGAGACAAATTCAATTGTTGTATTGTTATTTTTTATGGCCATTTTTGTAACTTCCAGTATCCCAAACAATGTCTGTTTATGTAGTAGTCATTCAATAAATTATTGTTGAATAAATAAATGGAAACAAAATGCAATGAGACATACTAGAACAGTACTTAGAAGTCATCATTTTAGGATTTAATGTAATTGTATATCACACACAAATTCTAAGCTCAAGCTATAATTTCATGACAGATAGAAAAAGCAAACAAAAATCTTCATTAACTAGAAAGTCAAATAATGTAGTTTGAAAAATATGATCTCTCTTCTACTCTTTTCTATTTGATCTTACATTTTTCAATTCATTCAGTTTAATTTTGGTTAATATTTGTAAATTGTCTACTATATCCCTACAACTTTGATAAATACTAAAAATGTCACGATTGTAAATCTAACATTTGCTAGTTATGTGACTCAGCTTCTATAATTTTCAGAATCCTCATGTGTATCTTGTGACTAATGAGAGCAAGTACTCAATGAACTACTACATGAGTACTCAATGAAATAATTCCAGCAAAGCATTTAGCATTGCCTCTGTTCTACTGGAGTTATGCAATTAATTTCGTATTATTAATTGTAAATAATGGTGTAAATAAATAATTATGAATATCCCTATATGTATAGACACTTATTATATGTCCTATAGAAGGTAGAAACTAGTCTAATTTTAAATGCATAACTTGGAAGACACATTTACATATAACAAAGTTATTACAATATAACAAATTTCATCAAAGTCCTTCTAAGATTCCCAATTTTCATTGATTTTGCTCAAATTACCACTTTTCCTCTCCCACACCAGTGCACACACATGTATCTCACTATGATTTGGAACATAATTAGTAATGTAAACCTTATGAGATCTCCTTGATTTTTCTTTATTGTCAAGAATGACACTCAGACAAGGAGTCCGTTCCTTTGAACCTGATCAAAGCTAATGAAGGTAGTTTTACTTCATGTTGCTGTAGATTTTGCTGCATATTTGCTATAATTTCAGGTAATTTTGAAATGATTTTAGTTGCAGATAAAGAGATTTGCTGCCGAGATAAAGAAGGGAGGAGTAGTGTTTACTTACAGTGTATTTCTAGCACCTGCATGGCTACCTGAGGGGTGGCATTGAGGGATTCATGGTCTACTCTGCAGATTACTGCCACTCCGTCATCACTCCGGTCCACTCGGAAATCCAGTGTGCTGCTGACGGTGAATGTCTTGCGATTTGCATCCTCTTCTTTTAAATATTTTACATCTGAAAATAAAACATGAGTTTACAAATTCTGTGACATCTTTCAAAACATAAATATAATATAATATAGATTTCATTTACTCAAAACACTGGAAACACCTTCTCTCTCTCATTATCAATTTTTACAAAGCAAATATTTGTGACTTTAATATTTAATCCATTTCAATTTGATCAAATGAAAACATAACTACTTCAAAACCAAATTTTAAGGGTTAAACAGAATTAAAATAAAAAGCTGAATCACATAACTACAGGTGTGGGTTAATCTGATTTATCACTTTGGTCAAAGCATTTTTATTTCTTTGGTCTCAGGCTTACCTAGATTATAATCAGGTACCAGATACTTTTATATACTTCATTTAAAAAATGCCATTTTACAAAAGTAGCCCTTCCTTTCTCTCAGATTGAAATTTTATTAAAAGATAATTATCTCAGCCACAAACATGAAAAGAATAAACTCACAACTATCTGATTATGCCTAAAAGAAAGTGTTAAGACAAGGTATTTGAGCTATGATTTTTGACATGAACAATGTGAGGTGAGCATAAATTGCTAAAGAATACCTAGGATGAGAAAGTTGTCCCCTTCGTTAAAGAAAATAAGAAGCGTAGTCACCTGAATATTTTGAATATTTAAATATGTATTTGCAGGGAAATTTACATTGAGATAAATGCTCTTCACTTGGCTGAGAAATTTATTTCAGCATGAATGAGAGCACTTTCCTCAAGATGTGAATTCACTTACCAACATTTAAATTTACTGTGCATGGTTCAGATCCATCATTAAATGGTGCACTTAGGGATTATTTGTACTTTGTGGCAAAGAGGTTTAATAATATTTTCATTTAATTTGTAATTTCTCAAGTCTGAAGAAGCTGATAAGAAGAGGGCAATTTTAACGTATTAGAAATCAAAATGATAGGTTAAGGTTAAGATATCATTATAACAAGATCTTAAATGTAGTTGAGTGAAAAATGAGTTCAGTTTTCTTATGCTTTCTCTAATGTTTTTTCCATCATTCAATATCAAATGAACAATGATATTTTCAGGAAACAATTTCTTTTTCACAAAATGCATAAAATATTTGATTTTACTGTGCATGTATTAAATAATTTATTTTAAAAACATTAAAACATATATTAATGACAACAAATGAATAGTCTAAGTTCAGTTTCCCCATTTTCATGCTTTATAAAAATATTTGACTTTAAAAATAACAATAAATTGGATGTATTTAATGAGTAGATATACATATGGTTCATTGAGTTTTATTTATTTCTAGAGAAGTATAACTTTATTTTATTGATTGATTTTAAAAACTAAAATAAATATAAATAAAGGATTAATGAGTTAAAACAATTATGTCTTGTTCTTGAAAATATATGTTTATGATTGTGTTCACATATTAAGAAAAACAATTACCTAATTAACCTAATTACTATTTTTACCACAAAAATACGTTATGTGCCTTAGTCAATTTTGGAGGGCAAGAAAATTTCTAACATTTAGAAAGGGGCACAGAAGCGTAAAATCTGTCTTTTAACTATAAATAAATCACACAGGATATGGGGCTTTATGTAGCACTTTTCATAAACATGCAAATTATGAAATATCTCATTTTTCTGAAGTTATTTACTGAGACTTTTGTATTTGATAATCAGGTACAATTCTACTTAAAAAATATCAGAAGAAAAGATGGAGTGACCTTTTTTCAGCCAATGTATGTCAAAAATAATATAGATATATTTATGTTTTTTGCTAATATTTTAAAAATTATGACACTCTTACTTTTTAACGTCTACAGATTTACACAAAAACGTTCCCTCATTTTTATATTTTATTTTCTTATAAATCTTTGCCTAATATTTGCTTTTTTCTAGCCTTAAGAAGTGTCAGAGTATGAAAATTTAGGCTTCTTAACAAATCATTTAGCAATTACATTACACAATATATAAGAAATTATTCCAAAATATTGCTACTAATTGCTTAATTTTAATAACAGCTGCATTTTAAGAACATACACATCTGCTTCCTTTAGTTATTATCATTACAAAAGTATCATTTAATACAATATTAATTGGACATATAAAATTTGATAGCAATTGTATATAACATAAAATTTTAATGAGCATCATTCAAATAAAATAAACAAAAGTGTAATTTGTTGCTTTTAATATTGGCTTGTGTGGTAGATTATAGAGTTACTAGAAGCCATAGATGAACAGGAAGAAACATTGAGAAAAAAACACCCATAATATCTTATCCCATATTTTATGCTAACTGCAGTACTCAAACAGAAAAGAAATGATACTTTAAATATACCTCTATTTTTGCTTTCTACCTTTTTAAAATAACTGATGCTCTCCAGTTAATGAACAAATAGAAATTTTCTCTATGCTTCATAGTTTATTTGCTGATTTTATGCTCTATCGTGTTTTACAGGCTTTCCACTTCCCTCCCTTTTGACATGTCAGTTATATTACATTGTGATCAAGAGCAAGTGTTTCTCAAAATGGCAAGTGCATAGGAATCACTTTCAGAACTTGTTGGAATGCAGATTCTCATTCAATAGGTTGAGTAACAATTAGATACTAAGTCACTAACAGGACCTAAGGGCATGAAAGACAAAGGTTAAATCACACCTGCAGGCCATTAATTTCCTTAACAGATCACTTGAGTGTAGGTGCTTATCTGCTTGTCTCTAATTAACAGACTCCCTATCCTAACTTAAAACATTCCAATCCTTTAGACAAAGCGTCATTTCTTTAAAAAATTACAAATCAAAGAATCTTTGAACCCACCTATAACCTCCAAACTCCTGCTTTGAGATGTTCCACCTTTTGGTCCCAAATCAATGTACACTTTCCCTGTATTGATTTACTGTTTTATGTGTAATTCCTGTCTCTATGAATGTATAGAGCCAAACTGCCACCCAGCTATTTCAGGCACATTTTTTTCAGGACCTCTTGAGCCATGTGTTCTGGGCCACTGGTCACATGTATTCAACTCAGAATAAGCCTGTTTGACTTATTTTACAGAGTTTTTGTTGTTGTTAAAAATTAGTTCATTTCTATGTATGTAAATTTCCTATTAAAATAAGAACTGTAAGATATTATAATAATAGAGTGGTAAGTAGATACAGGTATAGATGAAACAAGAATGGCTGAATGTTGATAAATTTAAAACTGGTTGAGGCCAGATAGTGTCTCATTATACTATTGTGCCTACTTTGTACGTGTCAGAAATTTTTTTCAAATATGATTAGGAGAAAATTCGTCATTATGCTTCTCAACAAAAATTATTTTCCTAAACATCTCTTGGTGAACTTTAGAAGACTTTCTATTAGCTTTTATAATATTATTTGTCATTATGAGACTTGGATGTTAGAATAGCAATCTCTTTATATTCAGGATTTTAGATCTTTTGTCTCACCAAGGTCTAGGATGGGGAAAAAAAATGGCAAATTTAAGTGTGAGTTAGACTGTTGGATGCCCCAAAATGTAGAAGGTTAGAAGCCTTGACTCAGGTTAGCTAGAAAACAGAGTCATCTGGACATTTAGACATTCAAATCTTTTCATAAAATATCAGATATCAGGAAATATTTCCATATCCATCTTTCCTAGATTTTCTCTATATCTTGTTTTTGGCCACTTTTAAACTGGAGTTTTAGAAAAAGGAAGTCCTCTTAAGCAAAGTTCCTGGAGAAGTTTCCTTATCTCCACGGTGGTCCTAATACACCCTGAGCAGTGCAGTCTGAATGATTTTGATTTCTTTTCTCTCTTCACTTTTGGGATTTTGATGCCAGTTACACGGACCTGAAGAGAAGATACTCCATTTTTATAGAGAGAAATCCTTTTTCCTGGATCTTGAAGTAGCGCTCCATATCAGCCATGTACCCAGAGCATTCCAGTTTCTTTTTAATCCATTACAAGGCCAAAGTACAGCCCTGGGAACAAGGCAGGATTTAGACACAGCCTCTTGACACTGAAAATGCCATATTTTCTCATCATTTGGAGAAATCTCTTAGGAATTACATAGGATATTATGTGATTTTTTAAATTTTGGTCTTGAATTCTCTGGCCATGAGCAAAACAGCAGGATCTCAGTGTGATCCCCATATTAATGTTTACACTGAACTTAAACTATAGTATTATTTTTAGAATCAGGGTTTGTAACAGTGGTTTTTGATGGACCAGATAGATGATAATTTCAGCTTGAGAAATCAGGAAATTTATTCTGAATTCCCATGACTGCTATTAATGTTACTTTCGTGATTTGATGTCATTGCCAGTGAGTTGAATGCATGCCCACTCGTCATAGGGAACAGAAAATAGAAAAGGTTAACATTACATGAGACTTGGCTTTATTGTCAAAAATTAAGAGTGACCTTACTGGAGAATTGGATATGTGTGATTACTGCTTAACAGTTCTATAGATAAAATTTTCTAAAATTAGGCCGGGTGTGGTTGCTCACCCCTATAATCCTAACATTCTGGTGGGCCTAGGTGGGAAGATCACTTGAGGTCAGGAGTTCAAGACCATCCTGAGCAACAGTGAGACCCTGTCTCTACCAAAAAAAAAAAAAAAAAACAGAAAAATCAACTGGGTAAAATATATATATATATATATATAATAAAAATAAACAAAAATTTTCTAAAGTTAAATACATCATTATTAAAAGATGTTTAAAGCCAATTCCTCCATCATTTTTTCTTATTTGACATATAGTACTAATGTCTGGCTAATTCATTCAGGAACTTAGATGCATATTTTAAAGCCAGTTTGTTTGGGAGGGAATGTCAATTTTTTTTATTGTCTTAAAGTTAATTATTCAAAGCTATTTTACAAAAAAGAAAATTCTTTGATGTTTAAGCAAAGCTTTTCCTTTTACATTTGCTTTAAACTTTCTCCAGACCAAACACAGTAAGGTCATGC
>CAUYRT010041668.1:0-20375 GCA_963574885.1 Lepilemur ruficaudatus
TGTAATCCTAGCACTCTGGGAGGCCGAGGCAGGCGGATTGCTCAAGGTCAGGAGTTCGAAACCAGCCTGAGCAAGAGCGAGACCCCGTCTCTACTAATAATAGAAACAAATTAATTGGCCAACTAAGTATATATAGAAAAAATTAGCCAGGCATGGTGGCGCATGCCTATAGTCCCAGTACTCGGGAGGCTGAGGCAGAAGGATCGCTTCAGCCCAGGAGTTTGAGGTTGCTGTGAGCTAGGCTGATGCCACGGCACTCTAGCCCGGGCAACAGAGTGAGACTCTTTCTCAAAAAAAAAAAAAAAATCCCAAAACAACAAATGCTGGCGAGCATGTGGAGAGACAGGAACACTCTTACACTGCTGGTGGGACTGCAAATTAGTGCAACCTTTGTGGAAAAGAATTTGGAGGTTCCTCAAAGAGCTAAAAATAGAATTACCATTCAATCCAGCAATAGCATTATTAGACATCTACCCAAAAGAGCATAAGACATTCTGTTATAAAGACATCTGCACCCAAATGTTTATGGCAGCACAATTCACTATTGCTAGGTCATGGAAACAACCCAAGTGCCCATCATCTACACAATTTTAAACTTTATAACTGAAAAAATAATTTACACAAAAAATCACAATAATTAGAGGCAGAACCAACTAAACATATTGACAAGCAATTTGCCCCAGAAGCCTTAAGGAAGTCCTAAAGAGTTTAATTTTTTAAAATATTTTTAAAAGAAATATTTTTAATATTTTTAAAAGAAAGCACAATTCTGTGAGAAGATTTTTCTCATTTTGTAAATAATTTATTAAATTCTACTTGCTTTTGTACAGCACTATTCTACTAAATTCACCTCCTTATTTTTATCTGGATTACCAAGACTGTAAGTGAATATCTGTGTGTCTGACGGGGGAGGATGGGGAGGATCACACCAAATTATCTCCTTTGCAGCTATAAGGTTCTATGGCTTCATTACAAACAGACCATGACCTTGATCTAGCACTTACTCTGTGTCAGGCACCATCTTAAGTGCTTTGTAAAGTACCCTTTGAGTCTCAAGGGTTACACTGCAAGAAAAAATAAATAGCTCCAAATCAGAGGAAAATTTTGATAAGTGAATTCTAAATTCATGTTTTAACTAAAAAGTGCATGATCTGCATAGTCCCAGTATATTTCTGAGGGATAAGGGGAATCTCATCTTTAACTCAGGGACTCTTGCTTATTCTATAATACCCATTCTTTACTAGCAGCTGGGCACATGACTGCTTGGAAGAAAGACTACATTTCCTATCCTCCCCAGCAGTGAGGTATGGCCATGACTAAGTTCTGGCCAATAAAACAGAAACAGAAGTATTGTGGGATAACTTGTAAGAATCTGCTTTAGGAGTCCATGCATATGCTTTAGTCAGATAACCAGATTCTATTGTTTTTGTCGCCTCTTTGGAAGGGATTTTGTGTTATGAATTAACACATCGTGCTAAGTGATTTTTGTATGTTCCAGGGAGATGCAGTATGGCAGACAGCCAAATTTTCGTGTGCTTTTTTTTTTTTTTTTTTTAATGCTGAAAATGATAGAAAGAAGAAAGTTGGAGTCAAGCCATTGAATCTACGAATTGAAGTTAACATATAGGACGTGAAGTAGTAAAGCAGTAGATATTAGAAATGTAACAGATCAGTGAAGTCTGTGTTCATCTTTGAGTCACTGAAGAATTAGTAAGTCACTATGCTAGAGCAAGAAATGCTTATTCTCAATATTTAAGAATTCTCCTGTTCATTTATAAACTTGGTTTTAAGGATTCTCAAGCTCATTGGCCACTTTCTTGGAAAGAACAGCTCACATTTTAATATGTCTCACTGCCATAGAATGTATTTTCTGACACATTGTCTAAATTTTCTCCTTTTCAATTCATTACATTATATATTTTAGGAATTTTCAAAACTAGTGCTATCCATGACGGTTCTCTCTCTCTCTCTCTCTCTTTTTGTACTTTTTGCTTCCTTAGCTCAGGATGTCCTTTCTTATCTGGCTGCCCGACTCATACAGAACCATGGGCCAACTACAGCATCTGTCTTTCTGGGAGTCCATCATTTTCAGAAATCTGACTTATAGACCTCACTGTGTGTCCTCTGTCCCTGTGCATACCTTCACAATGCACTTATTACTCAGGGTTGTGGCTTTGTTGCTCCTCTCCCTTCTCCACTGGATTATAAACTCCTTAAAGTCATGGATTATGCCTTTTATTTCTGTATTCTTAGTTTCCAACAAAGTGCCTGTCTTACAGCAAATATGTAATAAATTCTTCTTCTTTCTTTAAACATATTTTTCTAAGATCTGAGATTCAAAAAGTCTCAAACCACATTTTTCTTTAATACGCATTTAAGGTTAGATTTATTGAGGGACAACTGATGTTCATGGACAATAAAATTAACCCTTCAAATTGTACAAGTCAATGCATTTTTGGCAAATGTATGCAGTCCTGTGACCACACCAAAATTACAATATAGAACATTTTCGTGACTGCCAAAAGTTGCATTTGCTGCTTTGCAGTCAACCCCCTACCCCATCCCCAGCCCCTGGAAACCACTGCTGTGATTTCTGTCTCTGTAGTTTTGCCAGTGCTAGACTGTCATATAAATGAAATCATATGTAGTATGCATTCTTTTTGTCTGACTTTTTTCACTTGGCATAATGTGTTTGAAATCCATCCATGTTGCACATATCAGTAGTTTATTCCTTTTCATGTATAAGTAGCCTCCATTGTTTGCATGGTCCAAATGTGCTCATCCATTTAGTGGACATTATAGTTGCTTTTAGTTTGTGGCCATTACAGATAATGCTGCTATAAGCATTCACATACAGGCTTTATATGTGCATACATTTTCATGTCTCTTGAGTAAGCATATAGGATTGAGATTTCTGGGTTATATGGTATGTGTTTAACTTTATAATAAAATGCTAAACTTTTCCAAAGCAATTGTATCAATTTACACTTCTGTAAGCAGCATCTGCAGTTTCTAGTCCATAAGGATTTTAAAAATGAATATCATAAGTATACTTGTACTTGATTTTTGGTTTTATATTTGTCAGATATTATTAAGTTATTTTTAAAATGTGTAAAAAGAAATGGATAGATATGCTGAGGCCTGGCTTCTTTTTTGGTTGCCAGAGTAGAGTAGAAAGATATTAAATAGGATCCGTTCCTTCCCAAATACTGTTTTTAGTTAGTGATACTTCAAATTCCTTCATTGCAGTGTCTTTTTTTTTTCCTTTCATGTAATGTTTTCTGGAAATACTTGTTAGAATTCAAGGTTCCTGGGAAGCCGATCTGATCAGAGTTTATCGGGACCATTTTCTAAAGGCCTAGCAAAGGGTTGGGTGGGGAGAGCCATTCAGAGCGGGGAGTCTGGGTCCAGGGACAGCTGGCTGGAGGGTCGGCCCCTGAGTGAGGAGCCAAAGATGGGAAGAGCAGAGTGCCAAGGTGAGGGAGAACAGAGCAAATGACCAGCACCCTGTTTGGGGGGAGACCAGAACAAGAAGCTGGTTTTGTTCTCTGCCAGCTTGGCAGTAGAACTGGATTTGAGAGCTAGCTGCACCGCTTTCTAGTTATATGGTTTTAAGCAAATCATGTAGCCTCCTACTTACTTATTTATTTTTATTTCAGGATATTATGGGGGTGCAAACATTTTGGTTGCATGTTATGACTCTGCCTCACCCAAGCCAGGATTGGAGGCGTGCCCTTTCCCCATACAATGGTCACCGCGTCCATTAGTTGTGAGTTTAACCACCCCCAACCCCCAATGGATATTACTACCATGTGAGCACCTTAGTGTTGATCACTTAGTACCAATTCGATGGCAAGTGCATGTGGTTCTTGTTCTTCTATTCTTGTGATACCTCACTTCGGATAGTCTCCAATTTAAACATCAGATTTTAAAAGTCTGGGATGCTGAGGAAATAACATTAGCTCCATCTGTATCAAAGAAATATTGTTGAGATGTACTACTAAGTGAAATATATATATTTCTCGAGTATCTTCCTTGATTTGGTCAATGCTTTTCTTCCCTTTAATTCTCTTCTGTTTAGCCTTCTTTCGATTGTTACTCTACACCTACCACATCCGTGGCGTTCCTCTCTCAGACTCATTTAATCTCTTTTCCTGTCCCTTTAGACCTTCATACACACTCTGGAATCTATAATCTGAGGCACTGTCATAAATTCCTTTCCACTACCATCCATCTCAGGCCCAGAGAACAAAATTGTGAGGCTTTAGATGTGACTGGGCTGTGCCCTCCAGTTTCGGGTTATGTGATATGTCAAAGAATATTCAATACATGTCAGCAATACATTTCAATGAACTTGAAGTGTTAGAAGGAGCCTTCTTAAGTTTTGAGAGCATATGGGAGTCCTTCAGTGACTTACTTGCAGTTTATAAGATAAGCACAAACATCTTTTCACAAGTGCAGTTCAGTCACTGCCATTTATAAAATGTCTACATTTTCCTAGAAGTGTATATTCCCTTTCTATTTATAGCTGCATTTGTTTTGCCTTCTTCACTTTCCAGCATAATGTTTGCTTATAAAAAAGATGTCATGTAATCCTTTAAATGCCCTCTATGATAGAGAAGATGAAATGAAGTTTGTTATGAATTTTTTAATGGGGTAAATGACTCGCTAGGGAAAACAAATGCCCATGCAGTGATGTCATCAGTGATGGTTCCAAGGCCTCATTGTTCTCTGGGGACCTGCTGTTTTCACAGACCATCTAGCTCACAGTAAAACCAATCTCAAAATAATGACAAGAGTGAGGGCCAAGAGTTAAAGAATTTCTGAAGACCACAGTGCAAAGGAGATTGCCCTGTGCTTAGCAGCCTGTTATCCAGATCGAGTGGAGTGAATCAAAATTTCAATTAAAGTCCTCTTAAGTCTAATGTCAGTCAGCAGCACTATTTGACACTTTGGATAGGGCTTGGTTTGGCTTGCTTTTCAGATACCAAGAGCCCTGCACAGCAGCCCACAGAAGGTGACCAATGACTATTTGCTGAAGAAAGGAAGCCATGAAAAATTTTCCCAATAAAATTGGTAGTATAAATATTTGCTTTCTTAAAAGGAAAATGTTCCTGTTATTGGTCGAATGTTTGCGGCCCCCCAAAATTCATATGTTGAAATTCTAATCCCCAATGTAATGGTGTTTGGAGATGGGCCTTTGGGACATAATTAGGTCATGGGAATGGAGCCCTCATGAATGGGATTAATGAATGCACTTATAAGAAGAGACACGAGAGAGCTTGCTTCTTTCCTTCTCTCTCTCTCTCTCTCTCTCTCTCTCTCTCTCTCTCTCTGTCTCTGTCTCTCTCTCTCTCTCCCACATGAGGACACAAGAAGACAACCATCTGCAAATCAGGAAGAGTTCCCTCACCTAAATCTGTTGGCACCATAATTTGGATTTTCAGCACTGTGAGAAATAAATGTTTGCTATGCTATCCAGTCTATGGTATTTTTGTTAGAGCAGTCCAAACTGATTAGAAAGTTTTAAATGCCTTATAGATATTTATTCATTCATCAGCAATGTGAGCTAACATCCAATACTCATATGAGGAATAACTCTTTATCGGTTCTTCACATTGATACCTCTACTATGCAACCTCTGTCAACATTGTTTTAAATTCTGGTGTGTACTTAAAATGAATAAAGCTGTATCCCTTTAATTATATTGTATAATTTAGGTTTAATCTTTCAGAATGACTTTTCCCCAATTACTCTGAATTAATATCATTTTATTTGTTCTCCAAAAAGCAATTTGAACATTTTTCTTTTTATAGGATGGTACGGATGTTTACCATTAGGTTGCTATTGATCAGTGGTAGAGTCATTATCTTTTCTCTCCTTCCATAGTAATAGAACTTCAGATTTTTAGATGGATACATGGGTGGCCAGAATAAGCCATATTTCCAAACCCTTCACTTGCAGTTAGTTGTTGCTATACGACTAAGTTCTGGCCAATGAGATATAATCAGAATTGTCAAAGAGCAGCTTGTGAGAAGCTTCCTCAAAGACAATAAAGACAACCATTTGAGCTACTCCCCACACCCTGTTTTGTCCTTTGCTTCTTCCTTCTGGATGAAATTTGCATGTCATGTCTTAAGCTGGGGCAGCCATTTTGAACCATGTGATACCTTGAACTAGAGGCCTCATCTGTGGAACAAGAGGATGGAAGTAACCTGGGTGTCTGAGGACTTCATGAAACCATACCAGCTATGGACTGCCTACCTCCTGATTCTCATGAGTGTTTCAGTTCCTGTTATTTCTGTTCTCCGTTACTAGTAGCGGGGCCCTCTGATGCAGAACCATGACAGTTGTGGACACTCTTAGGAGAGGAATGATTAAAAGTGGATGAGGCAATGTTCTCATGGATTTCCAAAGGTGAACTCGGGAAGAGAGCAGACATTGCCTGTCATAGGACACAAGTCCCTGAGTCTGCAATTTTACCTGCATTTAGTGGACATGTAGACACAGATCTGGCACCGCTTAGCATCAGCTGCAAATAGTCACTGCAGATATCACCCCCTCGTGCTCCCTCTGGAGTAGGAGTGGGAACTGACGGCACCAAGGCACCTGGTCTTAGCAGCTCTGTCAGCTGTACTGGTAGTGCTGGGTGGGCCATGCACATCTAGTGGCATATGGCACTGCCTATTGTGGAAAGTTTCGTTTTGCTTTAACTTTAAAAGATTGCAGATGCAGATATGTCATGATAGTTGGCAGCCCTCCACGGCTCTATTCCAACCACTTCTTAGGACACGGAGGCAATGAGTTCTCGTATGTTTTGCAAAATTAATAGCATGCCCAGGAATAGGGTGTCTGGAATAGTAGAAAGAAGACCCACCAGGCAGCTGGCACCTGGATTCTCATCCTGGTACTGCTGATAGAAACACAGCATTGGGCAGGCTACTTAAAACTGCTCTGGTTCTCAGGTTTTGTACATGTGAAACTAGGGAACTGGTTATAGGATTTCTAAGGTGAAAATATCTATCACCATCACTGTGATAATTACTATCATCATTAGGTCAAGTCCACCACACAGTTTCATTGCTTTCCTTATAAATATGCAACTAATCTGTTGACTATAAATACAGTAAAAAAAAAATCCTCTATATTCTATCAGAAGAAATAAAGCAACATTATCTCATCTTTGGGTAAATATTTTAACGTTAATATTAGTAAGAACAAGAAATAAATAGCATCTTGATTGTCCTTTGGCAAATGAAAGCGCACCATGTTTCTGTCTGATTTAAACTTTAAAGTCAATGGCAATGATGACCCGAATGCCTCCTGGGTGTAACATGGAAGTGGAAAGGGCCGAGGTGTGGAAAGCAGAAGGGACTAGGTTTGATTGTGGCTGCTCCACTTCCCAGCTCTCTGACCCCGGCCAATCAACTTTTCCTCTCAGTTTGCAGGTTTCCTCATCATAATTTTCCTAACTGCTACTGGCTAGACTGAACCCAAATTCAAACACCCTCTTGGACCATTAATTTGGGGACCTGCCCAAAGGCGGTTAATCCTTCTTATCTATCAGTACTAGATGACTCCTCTTGCTTTCTGGGTGACAGTTGAACTCCCAGCACACTTTAGCACAGACTTAGAGTAGCCTGTGCCAACCCTCACTGGCCATCAGAATTACCCAGGCAGCTTTAAAAATAGACAAATGTCCAGCCCCCACCCTGAGGATCAGATTTAGTTGCTCTGAGGCTGGCATTCCAGACATCAATACAGATGTTTTTCTGTCTCCCCTAGTGATTTTTTTTTTTCGTGCAGTCTGGCTTGAGACCTGCTAGGGCCACCCCAAGCCACATGGTGGTCTTGCAGTGGGTGGGGCAGAAGTGGAAGGAATATCACTGAGACAAACACAGAGCCCACACCACAGCCATGCTGTGAAAACCCATTATTCGTTGCGTTCATTGAGACTCGCCTTAGCTCCTGAGTAAAAACCTGAATGAGCATTCAACATTACTAGAAACTCTAAGAGCAGTCATTTTAGCTTCATTTTCATTAGTAACAAAAATAGTAAAGGCACAATACTTCATTTCAAAAAAAGTGTAAATAAAAATGCCATACTCAATACTTGGTTTTCTAATTGTGCTTCCCTGTTGCAAACATGTCCTTATATGTTCCTAACATCAAACATCAGGATCTTTTATTTTGGAGGCAGTTGGTGGTTTTATTTTAAAGCTATTACTACCAAGAAAAAAACCAAAAATACAAAAAAAAAAAAAAAGAAAAAGAGGCATTCAGTAAGTACAACCACATTTTTTTTAAAAGTAGACTGTGTGGAGTTTGAAATGATTTTCTCAATTTAAACAATGAGTGAGGACTTTATGTACTTTCAGCTTGATGAGTTGAACACTTTGGGCAGCAGATAGAGGGAAGTTGGAGGAAATTGTTTAGGCATTTCCCAGATGCTTTTGCATCACACGCGGTGTGATGTATCCAGCCACCCATGCACAAACTTGCTGGACAGCCAAGAAACAACAAAGCCACCGTTCTCCCTTTGAATGACTCTGCCTGGTGCACAGAGGGCAAATGTCTCTTTAGTAGTTTTTTTTTATGGTTTGCCATTTCCTGAAAAAAGGAAAGAAAACATCTCTTAAAAAAAATCTTCTGCATTTGAATGTCAGACACTATTCAAGTTGTATTAATATAATAGAAAGTCACCAATAAATTTTCTTTGTTAGGAAAAAAAGTCCCAGGATTTTGATCATAGATGAGGCATGTCTAAAGCCATTTTATCCTCGTTCACTAAAACTGGCTCACCTGCCCCACTTCCCTAATTTTCCTCATGGCATCACCACTGTTGTGAGATCATCTTAAGATATTTCCCCATCCTTTCTTCCTAAAGTCAGCCCTCGTTCTCTTTGCATGCTACTGCTGTAAGCGCCATAGGATAGACCCTCAGCATCTCTTACTTGGACTGTGGTACCCCTCCCCCTGTCTCCTTGCTTGCAGGCTGTCTTCCCAGCAAGTTACCCTGAGCCCTGTTGCCAGACTGGATTTTTTTTTTCTGCGTGGGAGACTTTTGTCTTCTTTTTATTCGATCATTTATTTTTTATTGGTATGGATTTATGAATATTTATTCCATACTATGGGTTATAATCCAGTACTAATTTATTACTCAGATTGTTCCCACTTTGGCTACAGGGAGCTCTATCCATTTGTTCTTGTGTCCCTTTAAAAACATGTCCCATCCAGTTAGGCGCGGTGGCTCACGCCTGTAATCCTAGCACTCTGGGAGGCTGAGGCGGGCGGATCGCTCAAGGTCAGGAGTTCAAAACCAGCCTGAGCAAGAGTGAGACCCCGTCTCTACTGTAAATAGAAAGAAAGAAATTAATTGGCCAACTAAAGATATATATAGAAAAAATTAGCCGGGCATGGTGGCGCATGCCTGTAGTCCCAGCTACTCGGGAGGCTGAGGCAGAAGGATTGCTTGAGCCCAGGAGTTTGAGGTTGCTGTGAGCTAAGCTGATGCCACGGCACTTACTCTAGCCCGGGCAACAGAGTGAGACTCTGTCTCAAAAAAAAAAAAATAAATAAATAAATGTACTTCTTTTCCTTATAAATTGCCCAGTCTGTGATATTCCATTACAGCAGCAGAAAACAAACTAAGACAATACCTAAGTATTTAATTATTATGATGCTAATGTAAATGACACTGTGTTTGGAATTTTGGTTTTCTTTTGTTGCTAGCATATGGAAATACAACTGATTTTTCAATATTTATCTTGTATCTTATACCCATCCTAATCTCACTTATTAGTTCTAGGAGGTTTTTTGTTTACTTTGTTCTTCCTTCCCTTCTGGTATTTCAAGATTCCCCTTTTATTGCTTCCTTTCTGTTCAGAGATCTTCCTTTAGCCATTCTTTTAGGATAGGTATGCTGGCAACAAATTCTCTTCAAGTTTTCCTTCATCTGAAAATGTCTTGAATTTCCCTTAATTCCCAAAGTATATTTTCACTGGCTTGACAGTTTCAGCACTTGAAAAATGTTGTGCCATTTCCTTTGACCTCCATGGTTTCTGATGAGAAATCCACTGCCATTAGAATTAATTTTCCATATAGGTAAGGCATATGTCTCTTACTGCTTTCAAGGTTTTTTCTTTGTTTTTAGCTTTCAGAAGTTTGACTATAATGTGTCTTGGTGTAGATTTTGGGGGGTTTCTCTTGTTTGGGGTTTGTTCAACTTGTTGAATCTGTAGGCTTATGTCTTATGCCAAATTTGAGAAGTTTTTCAGCCATTATTTCTTCAGGTACTTTTTCAGCCCCACCCCCTTTCTCTCCTTTGGGACTTTGATTACAGAAACGTTAGATCTTTTGTTATAGTCCCAAAGGTCCTCAAGGCTCTGTTCATTTATCTCTCATTCTCTCATTTCTCTCATTCAGATTGGGTAATTTCTATTGTTCTATTTCCAAGTTCACAGATACTTTCCTCTGTCCTCTCTATTCTGGTTTTGAATCTATCCATTGAGTTCATTTCAGCTTTTGTATTTTCCAGTTTTAAAATTTCCATGTGGTTCTTTATCTCTGACATTTATTTGGTGAAACTGTTCTATTTCTTTTCCCTCATTTTCTATTTTTTTTCATTTTTTTGAAACATATTTATTATTGAAGCCATTTTATGATGGCTTCTTTAAATTCTAACATCTCTGTCATCTCAGTATTGACATCTATTGATTCTCTTTTTTCGTTCAGTTTGAGATCTTCCTTGTTCTTGGCATAAGTGATTTGTAATTTGAAATCCAGACATTTTGGGCATTATGTTTTGAGGCTCTGGATCTTATTCAAACCTTCTGTTTTAACTGGCTTTCTCTAACACTGCTCCAGCAGGAAAAGGAGAGTATTGCTTCATTACTTCCAGGTAGGGATAGGAGTCCAGGTTTCCCACCCAGCCTCCACTAACTCTGGAGGCTGGAGGGCTCCTGGTTACTACTGAGCAAGGGTGAGAGTTCTAGCTCCCAGCTAAGCTTCCACAGAAACTTCCCTGGCTGCGAGGGAAAGAAGTACCTCATTACTATCCCCCACATGGCCTTCCCTGACACCACAGTGGAGGGGGTAACCTCCTTATCAATGGATGGTAGTGAAAGTCCTGACTCTCCACTAGGCCTCCTCTAACACCATCCCTGCAGGGGGCTTGTGTACCTCATTACAGCCTGTTGAGGGTGGAATCTAGGCTCCCCAATTGGCTTTGCTGGTGAAAGTAAAGCCACATTTTTTTTTTCCTGTGGTGTTTGGCTGGAGTAGAGTGGCTAGTGCATAAAAGTTTTCCTTTTGATAGGCTGTCCCTTTTCTTATCCTCTGGCTAGACAGAGTAGGCTTTTCTTATCTGTATCTGTTGGCATTTCTATGTAGCTGGCTTCTTCAACAATGTCTAGGATATATGTAGCAAAAACAAAACCCAGGGAATTCACCATCATGTCTGTCATTCTTTGGGTCCTGAGGTCCCTAGCCAGTGTGCCTCTTCTCTCTACCTTTCAGAGTGTTCCTATATTTACTTTATAGATAATGTCCAGAGTTTTTAGTTGTATTTACTGTGAAGAATAAGTACATCTGCTCTATCTTTACAGAAGCAAAAGTCCAAGTCTTGACATTTTTAAGAAATAATTCTTTCTCACAAAACCCCTGGTAGATAGGATAGCATTTTTCTATCTATTACAGTGGTTACAAACTGGAGGCCTATGGTAGCAGGGTTTGGTTTTTAAAAAATCTAATTGCTTTTAGGGGGGCATCCTGTATTCTCCAGTTCTCCACAGCACTCCCCCATGTCTGCCTAGCTTGTTCACTATCCCATGTAGGCATCTGAGTTTGCAGCCTCCAATTTAATAAATAAGTCTTGAGGCCAGGCTATCAACAATGGATTATGGGCATAGATTCTGAAAGATCATGCTCAAGTTGCCCTATTCATAGATTAGTACCCAGCCCAATTTAAGAAATATCAACCAAGACCCGGCTCAAGCATAATAAAGCCTTTCCCATACACTGCCTCCAACTTCCCTCCAAAAACCTTCTAGAAATTTTTGTTGAGGATCCAGAATTTAATTCCTGTACTATCCTGTCCAATTATTAAACTTAGTACAGGACCTTCTCCATTTTCTCCTTTTTCTTCAGAATGTTTAGAGAAGAGATCTAGCTACTCTGTGTGCATGGGTGATGGGAGGAAAAAGTGGAGGGGAGGCACAGAGAGGTGATGCTGATAATGATGGAGCCAGTGGAAGGAAGATGATCTCATTAAAACTAGAGTATCCTAATTTACATAAGGCTGGCCAGAATCAAATCCTTTTGGACATAATTGAAGAATATTGTAGAAAGAAAGGCATTTAGAGGTTTATAATCTAATCTAAGCCCTTTTATCCTTACAGATAAGGGTAAGCCCCCTTATACAAGGTCACAAAGCTAACCAAGACTGTTTGTACTACTCCATCATGTTGCCTCTTCCTGGCCTAGTTCTATTTTCCAAACAATGGGAGCTATGATCAACTGTGTCACTTCTACTAACAGTTCCTAAAACTGTTTCATTACAATCTGTAACTGTATTATTTAATCTAATTTATGGAAGATTACATTCCGATCTTATTCTTAAATTTTTGACAAATTCAAGAGAGAGATTTTTTTCTGTTAGTAAAAATTAATTGAGTTGGTAGTGTGGGTGGGGGAGGGCAAATAAAACAAAATATTTTATTACATTTCGTCTAGTAGTCTTAATCATCAGGTTAACTTTCAGGATGACTTGGTATTAAAGCATACATTTATTAATTTAGTTGCCCCATAGTGTAACATAATATTTATCTACTCTTTCAGCTGGGACGACGTTTGCCAAACTGCTGTCATTTCGCATACCACCTCGACAAATTTGGCTTGCCATATTGCATACCACCCATACTAATATTTATATTTATCTTTATATTGATTTAAAATTCACTCCTTTTTTTACACTTTGCCTGCTCTAAGCAATAACATTCATTAAATCAAAAGCTTGATGTGCTAGTTTTTCTAATACACAATAAAATAATTATATAACTATTAAACTATGCCCATGGACATACCATCTAAACTCATCTCCTGTGATACCAGTGATATTCTTACTATGTCTTGGATGATCGGACCCTGAGCTGACTGACAATTTATGGTATGAGTAAATAATAAAATAACTGTTCTCCAACATCTAACATGAGTTGCTAATTATTCTGATTTGTAGGAATGTACCAGACGTGCATGGTCCTAGCACCAATTTCAATAGATATAAACCAAAGAAGACTAGGTTTTCAGATTTTATTGTACATAAGAAATATATGAAGTACTTGGTTGCCTCCCCCAGAGATTCTGATTCACTAAGTCTGGGATGGGGCCCAGGAAGCTTCATTTTTACAGGCATTCCAGGGAGTGCTGTTGCAGGAAGACCACATTTTGAAAAATAGTGGATAGGGGTGGGAGGAGTGGGACAAAATTTTAAAAACACTCTAGCTTTTCAATAGGATGACTTAGGTTTAAATCGAAACTCTAGCTGTGTGACCCTAAGCAAATTACTTAACCTCTCTAGGCCCCAGTTTCCTCATCTGTTAAATGATGATTATAATAATAGCTACCTCATTGCAGGTTTTTTGTTTTCTTTTTAATAGACAGGGTCTTGCTATGTTGCCCAGGCTAGAATACAGTGGCTTTTTATAAGCGTGATCATAGTACACTACAGCATCAAACTCCTGGAATCAAGCAATCCTCCTACTTCAGTCTCCCAAGTAGCCAGGGATTAAAGGTTTGTGCCACTGTTCCCAGCTTCACTGAGTTATTTTAAGGCTTAAATGGATGACATGTCAAAAAGTATTATAAAACCTTAGAGCCCTATATGTGCTAGAGGGTTGATGATGATGATGATGATCATATAGAACCATTCTCAGCAGCCTACAGCTCAGAAGACAATCAGCATTTCAAATAAGATGCAAGTGCACTCTTCATATAAACATCTGCTCCCATTTAATTACTGATGTTGAGTTTAATCTATAATAAATTAGCCCCTAAATTAAGTGTGTTTTTCAAATAAGATATCTACACAATAGATTATTTTAAATATTATTGACTATTGACTGAAACTTAAATCTTCAAGGAACTTTATCTGGATCTTTAGGGTTAACCCCAAGCAATGGCTCCCCATGCCAGAGGGGTCCCAAAGATCCATCTTGGTTACCCTGATTTTAAGAATTATTTTATAAGTAGCATGTACAATTATCCCTGTGGTTTAGAAATATTTTATGCTTTTGTTATTTAAAAAAAAACTCTCTCCTTCAAGAAAGCGTAACAACTCCTGAATTATAAATTTAATGCCAACTTTACAGATTTAGCTACAGGGCAAATATAAAAAGATGGTTATAAAATACGCTCTCTTACAATAATTCATCAAAGACTTTAGCTATGACCTTATATAGGGACTTAGAAATTTAATTTCTAAAATAAAGAAAAGCCTTATTTTTTCTGAATACCATCTGTTAAACCATTCCAACATGAACTAATTCTACTACACAAAATTTGTAAATAGACTAAAATTGAAAAATCTTAGCTGCCTCATGTAAAAGTACAGATTCAGGCTGATCTAGTAATGTAATGTTAGGAAGCTATGTAAACAGTGAATATTCAATCTTTTACAGAACCCATACAACATTAACAACTATTCATCATAATGAAAACATTACAGTTAACTCATAATTGTCCATAAAGAAAATTACTTCAAGGTCTGAGAGCTATTCTCTGCTAATATGGGTCCTTGAGCCTCTCCATTCAGTGGGCACTTTCTGGGCTATGGTGGGGACAATAGGACAACTGGGACCAGTGGGATTTGCAGCTGCTTAGTGGCCAGCCACTCGGGCATCAGCGATGTAGCAAATACTTCTCCCACCTGGAGACAGGTTATTTGCCTAGCCAGGTTTTAAGAACCAGGAGCCCCAAGCTGCTCCTCTGTGGGCAGACATGAACACCAGATAGCAATGAAAATTCTTAAGAAATACACTGTCATGCTTCTAGCTGGGCGGATTATCTAACTTCTACTAACCCACAGCTATGCCTTCCTTTGGTAGGCATAATCAACAGCATCTGCCCGCTTGGGTGAAGCAAGAGACAGCACCATAGCCAAATCTCAATTACTTGGCTTCTTGAGTCAGTTTCTGCACTTGTTATGAGCCAAAGAGGAACTGAAGCTAAAGCCCCTAAACAAGGAGCAGCTATTAAGAATTAATTAGGGCCAGGCGCAGTGGCTCACGCCTGTAATCCTAGCACTCTGGGAGGCCGAGGTGGGAGGATCGCTCGAGTTCAGGAGTTCAAGACCAGCCTGAGCAAGAGCGAGACCCCCGTCTCTACTAAAAAAATAGAAAGAAATTAATTGTCCAACTAAAATATATAGAAAAAATTGGCCGGGCATGGTGGCTCATGCCTGTAGTCCCAGCTACTTGGGAGGCTGAGGCAGAAGGATTGCTTGAGCCCAGGAGTTTCAGGTTGCTCTGGGCTAGGCTGACGCCACGGCACTCACTCTAGCCTGGGCAAGAGAGCGAGACTGTGTCTCAAAAAAAATAAAAATAAAAAATAAAAAGAATGTAATGAAATATTATAATATGACTTTACAGCTAAATTATGGGAGCTCTACTACTTTTCATTCTACACTTACAGAGCATGTATGCTCCAGGTATTATCTAAGGAACAGGGAATAAGGTCATGTTACTGCCTCCAAATAGCTCGACAATATTGAAAAATTATTATAGGAAGTCTAGTTATATCACAGATTTAGGTATATTTATTTCAAAGTGCATTGTTCTCTCTTTGTTCCTCTTTCTAAAATAACACAAAATGGCCAGGTGCAGTGCCTCACCTGGTGGTGGTAATTCCACCACTTTGGGAAGCCGAGGCAGGAGGATTGCTGGAGGCCAGGAGTTCAAGACACACACCCCACTGGCCCTACCCCACAAAAAAATTTTTTTTTAAATTAGCCAGGTGTGGTGGCATGTGCCTATAGCACAGCTACTCAGGAGGCTGAGGCAGGAGGATCACCTGAGCTCAGAAGTTCAAGGTTATAGTGATCTATAATCTTGCCACTGCAATCCATTCTGGGCAAAAGAGCAAGACCCTGTCTCTTTAAACACATACACATGCCAGAAAGGCATCATCCATGTGATAATATTTTTTATTTGGTATTTAGCCATTCATCCATTCATATTACCTGTTTTATTATTAATTCCATAGTTATAAGGGCCTAAAATGTTCCAGATATTAGGGATATGCCTATAACAAGATACAAAAGGTCCATTATATTCAGATGTAAAAGAAAATGTAATAAATGTAAAATGTATAGAAATTAACTAGGTAATTCCAAATAGCGATCACTGCTGCTCTTTCCACAGTCGTTTTTTGAGTACATACTCTATGCTAAACACTGATCTATGAAGTAAATCGTGTAGGGTGAGGGGAGAGGGGAGCTGTTTTCCATTAGCTGTTCAGGGAAGGGCTCTCTGAGGAGACGACATTTGAACTGAGACCTAAATGACAAGTAGAAGAGTTTCTCAACTGAGGTTCTGTGAGTGTGTGGATAGATTTCAGTAAGCCTGTAAACTTGAATGGGAAAAATAATTACATCTTTATTTTCATTAAACTTGGACTGAAATTTAGCGTTTTCTTTCACTGGAATATAGGCAACAAACCTCAGTAGTACTAGCAGCAGCTGTCAATTTGTGATCAGTAGAAAGTACAAATATTTTCTTATCACCTCTTGTTTTTTTGCAGGTGTCTTGACATATCATTGCTTTCAAATTATGGTATTTCTTAGATCTCCCACTAGATCTGATTATAATTGTGTTAATAAAGAAGCACGTGTGTTACTATATTGGTTATGTACTATTGGGTATCAAATGAGCCCACAATTTAGAAGCTTAAAACAGTTACCCATGATTCTGTGGGTCAGCAATTTGGGCAGCTGGACAGTTCTTACGGACTTGCCGGGGGTTGCTCGTGTGGCTGCCGTCATCTGGCAGCCTCACTGGGCCAAATAGCCCAAGATGGCCTTCCTCCCGTGCCTAGCAGCTTGTGCTGACTATGGGCTGGGCCATGCCAGCCAGGGCTTCTTCACATGGTGGCAGTGTCCCGAGAGAGCAGGAGTGTGAACTGCAAAGCCTCTTGAGGCCTAGGCTCAGAACTCACCAGCACGTCCACTGTCTTCTATGGGTCAAAGCAAGTTAGAAGACCAGTTCACTGTGTTCGGGAGGAGACTCCATGGGTTGTGACTACAGAGAAGTGTGATTAATTGGAGGCCATTAGCATACTAATCTACCCAGTTGCCATATCATAATTTTTTTAATATTGTAATAATTTTAACATAATTGGCATCTTTTGTAATTCTGTCCTTTATGCCCTTTAAAATACTATTCTGATTGTCCAAGTTCAAAAGCAAGTGGAAGAAAAAAAATGAAAAAATAGGATTAAAATTTAAAAAAGGAAAAAAAAATACTATTCTAAGAGGTTCATAGGCTTCACCACATTGTCAGAGAGGACATGGTAACATACAAGGTTAAAGGGCCCCGGATGTGAAGTCAGGGAGATCTGGAAGGAAAAGTGAAAAAGTCCCAAGACAGAGCAAGCTGGCGTGTCCAGTGGGACGGAGGAGCACAAGGAAAGCTGCTGTGCTGGAGCAGAGTGATTGAGGGGCCAAGTGGTGGGAGAGAGGGGCAGGGCCAGATCATGTGACTTCTATGGAAGATTTTAAAACTTTCAGAGGGTCACCTCTTCCCCTCACAGAGTATGTAAAGCAGATATTGTATGTGGATTATATTTCACGAGCTTTTTGGTCATTCCTAACAATTTCCAGTTATCTTGGCTGAATTAAGGAAACTTCTTTGCTATTCTGTATATCTAATGTGTTATCAGAGTCTGTTGCTTATAAAGGATGCTTGGGCAGTAGCTTTCTAGAGCTGAGAAAACCACATTTCTTTTTTTGTTTGTTTCCGTTTGTTTGAGATAAGGTCTGGCTCTGTCGCCCAGGCTAGAGTGCAGTGGCTCATCATAACTCACTGCAACCTCTAACTCCTGGCCTCAAGCGATCCTCCCGCCACAGCCTCCCGAGTGCTAGGATTACAGGCATGAGCCACTAGGCCCGGCCATAACATTTCAACAGGATTATATACCAATATTTGCTGTTCCATAAATCCAGTCATATTTGCTTAAAATGATCTCCTTTAGAGAGATAAGAAGCAGAAGCCCCCCCCCCCTTTTTTTTAGTTTTTAGGAAAATCATGGAACTATCAGTGAGGTTCTTTTAAGCTAGCAAACTCTATTACCAGAACATTTCCATGTTGTCGCAACTTGTGACCTATAGCAGGACAGAATTCCTTTAGGAGATCAGCATTGTTATAAACAGAGGGAAGCTGAAAAGGGAAGATTAGGCAATTAATAGAGCAGGCACAGGTGAGTTATTAAAGTGTTGAAGAAACGACTCTGTTAGAGTTTGTCAATTTATTACAATGAGAGCTAAAGCCAGTCTGGAAGCATTCTGACCAACAAGGAGCTCAAACCTCTTATGCACAAATGATGTTACGTATAGTAGGTCAAATGCAGATTTCCAGGACAACCAGTTAGCTTGTATGGCCTCAGGATTGATGATTACATTCTGCAGGAGATTACATTAAATTGGTGAAGTCTACACATCTCTGGAGAACTCCTCACAATCTAGCCAGAGAGCTTTCATGGTGCCAAGATCCAGAATGGATAACAATCTTGACACCAAAGGGCCTTGGCCCTGCCCAAGTTGGATTTATATTCATATTATCACCAACTCAAGCGTCTTGCAAACTTTCTTAGCTCTCCTTCTCATCAGACTGCAGTTCATGAGTGTCTGTGGTGTAACAAAGACTCTGTCCTTGACCAAACTTGAGTCACGCTTTGCTGACCCCCCTTTTGGATGAGACGTCAACCTTGTTCCATGCCCAGCTTTGGCCTCCCCAACCCAACCTTAACAAAGATTCCTGCTAAGTCATCTCCACCCCTTGATAGCTGATCAAGTTCTTCATTCCCCTCATTTTTTTGATTTCTAAGTCTTTAGCAACAATCCTGTTAAGCAAGTTTAGCAAGAACCCCCCTAACCCTGAATGTTTCCTTTTAGTAATTTCCCATGCTTTGACCCCCTAACAAGTGGGCAAATCCCCACTTGTCCTTGAGAGATTCAGATTTGACTGCACTTCTCTTCCCTCCAGTTGCAGTGGTCTTGAATGACGTCTTCCTTACCATTCTAACAAGTGTCAGAATAATTTTTTTAGTATCTGTCTTCTCACCAGAGTCAACAACCCCTTATCCTCCCAAGACTCCGAGCCAACAACCACTATTTAGAGATTGTAGTGTCTGCCTTAGAATGACTTTTTTATTAGCTAGAGCTAAATCAGTGATTTTGGAGCTGAATTTTCCATTTTTACGTGGAAGATTGTGTTTATAATTTGCTCTCTTCACATAAGCAGAAGCAGAACCGGAGAGAGCTGTGCTCAGGGATGAAGTCAGTAGGAAAAAAGTCTCCATGTTCAGACAGAGGTGACTATAAAACCGAGAGTCAGGGGGGGTTCTGTGAAGTCAAAATCTGTAGACAGTGAAGCAAGATGAGGGACATTTGAGAGCATGCACTGAAAATCGGATATCCTCTTAGGGATGTCCCTCTGTTAGGACAGAGACCTTTAAGAATTTTCCAGGGCTTGCACATGTCACTTCCCCTCCTGCAAAGGTAATATTGCATTGGCTTCTGTCACCGTAGATTAGTTTTGAGTGTGTATTCTTTTTTTCAGTGCTGCCATAGCAAAGTACCACAAACTGGGTGGCTTAAAACAACAGAAATTTATCTTCTTACAGTTCTGGAGGCTAGAAGTCTGCAGTCAAGGTGTCGGCAGGGCTGTGCTCCCTCTGCCGGCTCTAGGGGAGGATCTTTTGTTTGCTCTTCCTAGTGGTGTCAGCTGGCAGTCCTTGGTGTTCCTTGGCTTGCGGATGCATCATTCCAGGCTTTGCCTCTGTGGTCATACGGCCGTCTTTTCCCGGTGTTTTTTCACATAGTCTTTTTCCCTCTGTGCGTGCCTGTCTCTGTGGCCAAATTTCTCCCTGTTATAAAGACACCAGTCATATTGGATTCAGCCTACCCTAATGACCTCATTTTAACTTTTACCTTTGTGAAGACTCTGGGAGTAAGGACTTCAACATACCTTTTAGGGGAGACAGTTTAACCCACATAGCATGTTTTTGAGTTTTTCCTGCAAAATCAGACCGTTTGTAGACTTTTGCACCTGGCTTATTTCAGTCAACATTATGTTAATAAGATTCATCCATGTTGCAAGTACTTT
>CAUYRT010041669.1:0-67484 GCA_963574885.1 Lepilemur ruficaudatus
CAAATGAGAAAACTGTGACTTCGGGAGACTGTCCAAGGCCATATATCTGGGATTGGAAGGGTATGGTATTCGTCAAAGCCAGGTATGTCTGACTCTAAAACGTATACTTTTTATTACATTTTTAAAAATGTACTTAAAGCACCACATGTACTCACCAGCAAATTGGTATTAAATGATCAACACCTAAGTGGACATATAGGAATAACATTTATCGGGCATCGGGCAGATGGGAGGAGGGAGGAGGAGATGGGTATGTACATACATGATGAGTGCGATGTGCACCATCTGGGGGATGGACACGCTTGAAGCTCTGACTACGGGGGCGAGGGAGGGGCAAAGGCAACACATGTAACCTAAACATTTGTATCCCTAAAATACGCTGAAATAAAAAAAAGTACTTAAAAAATCCACTATATATCGAAACAAATCATTAATAGGTCTTATCAAGGCAGTGCCAACCTTCTTTTTTCAGTCTGAATAATTCCATCATTCCACAAACCTGTCTTGGTGAGTTTCAGGTAGCTCAACCTGTTTGATAGTTTAACTTTGACTATTAAATGGTTAATAGTTTTACTTGGTAATATCTTCAGTTAAGATTATACAAGAAAATTAAGAATAAATAGTAATACTTTTAACATCCAAGTCATTCAAGAACCATTTGTATTATACACAAATACACGCACAAAATACAAACACAAACTGATCCTTTAAGCCCAGGAGTTCATTCATATCCAATTTTCAGATCTTCTTGCACAAGAAATGTTAACAACACCAAGAAGGACTTCATCATCAAATTATCAATTACTGGTATAGGCATTATTTTATCAATGTTTATCTTTTTCTTCAGCTTTATTAAGGTATGATCGACAAATAAAAATATACACATTTAAAGTATACAACAAAATGTTTTAGTATATGTATACACTGTGAAATAACTTCCACAATCAAGCTAATATATCCATCATATCAATGTTTAAAAAGAAGGAAAAAGCACTTTGAGTTGAAGACAGGTAAGACAGATATATGAAATGGTGGAATATAAACTTTGCTCTCATGGATTCTTTACAAACCATATGAGTAAGAAAAAAATGAAAGGTGCTATATTAGTCATGTTGGGCTGCTATAACAAAATCCCAAAAACTGGGTGGCTTAAACAACAAGAATTTATTTCTCATAGTCCTGGAGGCTGAGAATTCTAAGATCAAAGGTGCAGGCCAAATTAGTTCCCTGGTGAGGCCCTCTTTCTGGCTTGCATACAGTGCCTTCTTGCTTTGTTGCTTTGCCTACACATAGAGGAAAGAGGAAGAGGGTAGCAAGCTCTCTGGTGCCTCTTCTTAGAAGGGAACTAATTTCATCATCCACTCTCATGACCTTATCTAAACCTAATTATTTCCCAAAGTCACCATCTCCAAACACCATCACACTGGAGGTCAGAGCTTCAGTGTATGAATTTTGGGGAGACAGAATTCAGTCTATAGCAGCTACATTACAGCAAAACTTCGGGACAAAAGAGTACAAGGAGTCCCGGAAGGAGAGTGAACAGACCAGCACAGAGTAATGGAAACACCCAGGACATCCAGATTGTGGACAGCCTTAAATGCCATACTAAGGTGTTTAACACTGTTATTTAATTGCATTTGATTAAACTTGTTTTCCAAAATTCATTTGGTGACATATTATAGGCTATATTAAGGGGAGAGGCAACAAAGAAATTGGATGTAGGAGGACTTATCTCAATGTGAATATGCCACAAATTACCTAAACATTTGACTCACTTTATAAGAAATTTGATTCAAAATGGGTAAATAGGGACTGGATACAATGGCTCACACTGGTAATCCCGGTGCTTTGAAAGGCCAAGGTGGGGGCACAGAAGCTCAAGACCAGCCTGGGTAACACAGCAAGACCCCATCTCTAAAGAAATTTAGCAGGGTATGGTGGCACACATCTATAGTCCAGCTACTTGGGAGTTTGAGGTGGGAGGATCACTTGAGCCCAGGAGGTTGAGGTTATAGTGAACTGTGATCAGCCACTGCACTCTAGCCTGGGTGACAGAGTGAAATCCTGTCTCAAAAAAAGGGGGAGTTAAATGAACATAGCAATAAAAGAATCTTAGAAATAACTGTGGCTACAGGAAATTAACATATATATCATAGGCCCTCTTTCTCAAGCAAGCACCTAGAAATATATACCATGTACCATGTATGGAAAGAACAACCTGTTTAAGGGATAGGAGAAAAGGCAATAAATTCAACAACTGTCATTCAAAATTGGCTTTGAGAAATACTAAAACGTATATATGAAATATAGGGCAAAAAATAATCACACTCCTATTTCCTGACAGCTTTTCTCAACTACAGAACTTTAAAAAATGTTGATTTGAGGCATTATTTTAAGACACACAATGACTGTAACCTCGCTTGTTCTCTTTACCTAAGATAGGATGGCAGAACAATTTTTTAAAATGGCACTGTAGCTGTTGAATAATTAAATAATGGCCATTGGGTGTGTGTTGAGGGGATACTAACTACTTAACAAAAAGGTCCCTTAAAAAAAAGCAAAAGAAATTGTGTCAGGGAAATAGTAAAACCAAGTACTCTAAATGACTTACAGTAGTCCGCCCTTGTCTGAGGTTTCCCTTTCCATAGTTTCAGTTACCTTCAATCAACCATAGACTGAAAATATTAAGTGGAAAATTCCAGAAATAAACAATTCATAAATTTTAAATCGAACACTGTTCTGTGTAATGTGATGAAATCTATTGCCTTCTGCTCAGTCCTGCCAAAGGTCTGAATCATCTTTATCCAGCCTATCCACACTGTCTATGCTCCCCGCCCGTTAGTCACTTAGTAGTTGTCTCGATTATCAAATGGAAAAAACAGTACAGTTGTCCCTTGGTATCCTCAGGGATTGGTTCCAGAACCTCTGGGAATATGCTCAAGGACCTTATATAAAATGGTGTAGTATTTGTTTACATCCTGCCATATACTTTAAATCATCTTTAGATTACTAATAATACATAATACAATTTACACGCTGTATAAATAGTTATATTGTCTTTTTTGCTATATTGTTATTTTTAATTTCTATTTTGTTTGTTTTCATATATTTTTGATCCCGAGGTTGGATCAATAAACCTGGAACCTGCCCATACAGAGAGGTGACTATGTGTAAATATAGTGCTGAGTACCATCTAAGATTTCAGGCATCCAGTAGGGGCCTTGGAATGTATCCCCTAGTATCCTACAGTAGCCTACTGTACTTGCATTTCTCTGCTCTTTTACTTCAGATGTCATACCCTTAGTCAAGAAATAATCTTTAGTGTCAAAAGTTTCCTAAACAAAAGTTAAAGTAGTCCACTGGAGTTTTTATTTTATACTTGCAAAACTTTTAAATTATAGGAGAATTCTTACCTCTTTTCCTTGAGTAAAAATGGCTTAAGGGACAATGACAGACACAATGTCAGGAAAGAACTATGTCCTTTGTGACACTTTCTTCTGTCTGGCAAAGCAAGCAATTTTACTCTTCATAAGCTCCTATTCTTAAAAGGAAGCACAGGTATCTTTTTTTCCCCCTAATCAAAAGGTCATATTTTTTTCCCATATGTTCTTCTTTTAAGAATTATTGTAGCGTAGCCCTACATTTCTTTTATATTTTATCAGTTCCATATTTTTTTCTGAGATTTTTTCTATTTATTTTCATATACAGGTGCATATTACATTATTTGCTCAATAATATTTTTATATGTAAGCCATTAAAAAACTACAGTGGGGAGAAGCATTTTTACTAATTTTTTGCTAACACTTTTAGAAATATATGTAATGTTTGCCTTCAGGTATATAATTCTTGACATATTATTCTAAGTAAATTCAAATAAATCTAAATAAAAGTATTTAATTTCAGCAGTGATCATTTTAGTCACTTTGTTATCCCAAATCCTCTTTCAACTTACAAATCACATTGTCTCTACCTCCTCTTTAGGAAGATTGGTGGAATCTCCATTAATCATACGTTCCTTACTATCCAAGATAAACTTCATGACTGTTAGAAGTTTTATGTCGGATCAATTTTTTTCCTATTTTTTCTTTTTTTTTCCCTTCTTACTTTCTCTTTCTCTTTACCTCCATCCCTTCCTCCCTCCTTTCTTCCTTTCTTCTTTTAAGTTATATATGCCATCTGCCTGAGTCACAGTGGTAGTATTAATGAATTCTGCCTTTGGGGAGGATACATATACTATAGAATCAGATTGTTTACTATTAAAATTCATCAAATATACTGGCAATTTTATGGGATCTTATTCTGCTTAATCAGTTTTACCTGCTTTTCATAACATGTCACATTACTTCATTAATTTACCAAGACAAAAGAGGGTGCTTAGAGGTTGGTAGGGATGTAGAAAAGAAAGGTTAAAGGCCTTCTCATTTGATAGGGCCAATGTTCTTTAGGAAATAAAAACCCATTATGATTCATTACAATAGTTGGTAACAAAAATTTAGATAGCCTACAAGGGAAACAAAGCAGGTTTAACATGGGAAGCATTAAAAAACAATACTAGTAGATTTACAAATGTGGGGTGGGAGAAGTGAAGCCAAAAAGACAAAACACATTAATAATCAATTCATAATACCCAGCAGGTGATGAATATTTCTAATAGTTTTTTTCTATAATTTATGAAACATAGCTATCTTTTTATTTCACAGGCCCCTAAAATTCAACATGTCTGAAACAGAGAAGTAATCATCTTTCTTTACACACCAGCATTTTCTCCTGCATTCTCTATAAAAAGTACAAGAAGTAAGGTATTCTTGGTTCAATAGTCCTTAGATAAGTCAGTTCCTGTCTCTGACAAAGTTTTTACTGTCTACTCTCAATGGAAATTAAGAATGATATGCTCTTTCATAAAACTAAATTTATTATATTTTTTGAAATTCTAAAATTATTTTTCCTTTATTTCATGAAATTGAGAGTAAAAAAAATTAAATAACTCTGCACTTTCCCCAAGTTTATTTATTTATTTGTACTGTTCCATGAAAACCCCAAATCTGTGAACTAGTGTTCTTAAATGCTCTTTTTTTTTCAGTTTACTTGCTCTAGTGGTTTGGAGATTTTGGTCAATCTGAGAATTCCCTGAAACCTTGTTAAAAAGGCAGATTCTTGCTACGGCATCTCTCCCCTCAAGAGATTCTAGTTTCAGTACCTAATATTCAATTTACTTTGGAATAATCCAGTTACTTTGTAGGTTGAGGCCCTTGGAAAAAAAAAGGAGTCATTCACTGGGTCGCGTCTATTCCCACAAATTTTGGAACTTACTGAGCATTCACTTCCTTAAATGAAGGGGGTACATCTTGAATTTCATAGGTTTTGGAGACTGGCCTGAGCAAATTGACTACCTATAACCTTGTTTCTATAGTGGTCCAAACAATTTACAAAGTGGATTCCCGGCTATTCATAAATTGGAAAATTGCCTATATTCTTTCGAGAGACACCTGTTCCCACTTGAGAGCCCCATGCCAGACGCTCAGCCCAATCCTGTTGAATGTTTTAAGCAGCAGAGGGGCAGAATAAAGGGCTACGTTTTAGGTGAAGTAATTAGAGCTTTTCATTTTGCCCCACAGCTTTGTCTCAGAACTTATCATTTTATTATCAGTAGTTTTTAGACTACCCTGTAAAGAGCAAGGTAACCACTGGTGGTTGCGCCCCAGAGCGGGGCGAGGATGGCTGGTTCCTGCAGCGCCCGGGCCCGCACGGAAGCGCCCCGTAGAACCCGGCTGAGGATACTCGCTTTTCCCCGCGCGGCCAGAGGGCTGAGCAGCGAAGCGCTCCCGGGGTGCGTTGTGTGACAGCAAAGCCCAGAGACAGCTGGCCCTGGAGGCAGCTCCGCCACAGGAGACAGGACACGCCTCAGCCCGGGCAAATTCCCGGCCTCCTCTGGCTCCAAGCCAGCAGCCGCCGCCCGCCACCTCCTCTCCTCCTCCGCCGCCGCCGCCCCGGCCGCCCTGCCGTGCCCCGAACCGCCCGCGCCTCGGCGCGCGGCCCCTCGGCCCACGGCGCTGGCGGCGCGGCTGGGACGGGACCGATGTGGCGCATGCGTGGTGGCGCCACTAGGCGCGGGAATTGCGGCGGCGAGGACGGCGGCGGGCACAGCCGCGGGCCAGGCCGCCCGGGCCGGGTTCGTGGGGGTGGCGGCGGCAGCGGCGGCGGCGTGGGCTGGCGAGGCCGTGCGGGCGGCGCCCGACAGCAGCTGGAGGAGAGGTTTGCCGACCTGGCGGCGAGCCACCTGGAGGCCATCCGCGCGCGGGACGAGCGGGACCGGCAGAACGCGCGGCTGCGCGAGGAGAACGCCCGGCTGCGGCTCGAGAACCGGAGGCTGAAGCGCGAGAACCGCAGCCTCTTCCGTCAGGCTTTGCGGTTCCCCGGCGACGACGCCGACGGGGCGCCCGCGGAGGAGGCAAACCCAGGCCCCGAGGAGGCCGGCACGAACCGCAGGGCGAGAGGCAGCGGCCGTGAGGACGAGCCGGGCAGCCCCAGGGCTCTGCGGGCCCGGCTGGAGAAGCTGGAGGCCATGTACCGCCGGGCTCTGCTGCAGCTGCACCTCGAGCAGCGGGGGCCGCGCCCCCGCGGGGACAAAGAGGAGCAGCCTCTGCGGGAGCCTGAGTCAGGCCCCCACGCCCGGGACCCGGAGCGCTTTGGGCCCTGGTTGTAGCCGAGGCCACCGCGGGGGAGAGGCGGGGCCTCGCGCGGGCCCCTCCTCCTCCGTGCAGCGGCTCCCCCCTCCCTCCTCCCCCCCCGCCCATGCCACGGGCCACTCGGCGGGCGGAAACTTTGGACCGCTGTGCCCTCCCGCCTCCTGTCCCGCCAGCGGACACTTCCGGGTGCTGCTTCGCGATCCGCCCGGCCGAGGTTGAGAGGCTGCCAGGGCCCGCTGGAGTGCCCACGGGCACCGAGCACCTGCCTCTTGCCCCTGCCGGATTCCGTGGAGAGAGGCCTAGCAACGGAGGGGCGGGTTTTGAAACAGCAAGAACTGGGTGCCAGTAAACACTCTTAATTCCTGAACCTTTGTAGGTGTGGGAGGATCTGTTGTGTGTGTGTTTGTTTTCTCTCTCTTTTTTTGTGTGTGTTTTTGAGGGATGAGTAATGCGTTTTGAGTTAGTTGAGTTCGTTGTCCATTCTTTGATCCCCCAAAGCCTTCAGCTATTATCTCTTACGTGGCCAACATTTCAAATACAGTGTTTGTTTAAATAAATCGGTATTACTTGGATGTCCTATAAAGTACTCCATTTTTATAAAGAAGAGAGGAATATATATAACCTAGGAACTCATGTGTACCCCAGGCTCCAGTCCATATACATCTAATATATACTGATTCATTTACCTCCCAGATGATTTTTAAAGTATCTGTCTATAGGTGATCCTTTGAAATGGTAAATAAATCTGGTTCATTAAAAATAATCCAAAAGTTTCCCACGCCTATTATTTTAAGTGTTAAATTTCTATACGTTTCTTTAAAAGATACACATGTATGTATATCTTACATATTTTAATATTTGGCTTTGATTCTGTGTAAAGTATAATTTTGCTTTATGTAACAGTGATCTTTTAAAATAATCTAAAGATTAGATATTCTAAACATTTCATTTTTATTACATTTTGGACTTGACAATAGTGTTTAATCAGTGCATAGCCAATTTACCTTATTTTGGCTAAGAACTTTTAAGAAAGTATAAATTGCTTTCATACCAAAGAGATTTAAGTCTCAGTTGTGATTTCAATGTCGGAAAAAAATACGACTAATTTTAATAACAAATGTTCTGAGCTCACTTTTATTGCATTTTGTTAATGAGTAGCACTTTTGCTTACTAAGTAATAGTGCCTGATAAAAATCACGGGTGTAAAAGTGTTTCAGTGATGGAAAACACGTTGGGGGGGAAAATGTGAGTAGAATGGTTAAGAGAATAAAATGTATTACAGTATATTCCAAAAGTTTCAAATATTTATTATATATTACAAAACAAAGTACCAGGAAAACTAGTTCTGTGATTGTTCTAGTTCTGGATTTTGAAGACACTGTGCATTTCACTTAAAGGTAACTGATAGTTGTGAATATTAAAATCTTTGTCTATGGTCAAACAATATGAAAAGAAAGTTGGTGTGAAGAGGTAGGTGTATGAAAATAAATTTTATCTCCCTAGCCTTCATTTGTAACAGTGAAAGAAATGCAGTCATGCACTGTCTGATGGTATCTCAGACCACGTATATGAGGGCAGTCCCACAAGATTTTAATACTGTATTTTTACTGACCCTTTTCTATGTTTAGATATGTTTAGATACACACATACTCATCACTGCGTTAACAGTTGTCTACAGTATTCAGTACAGTAACATGCTGTACAGGTTTGTAGCCTAGGAGCAATAGCCTATGCAACGTAGCCTTGGTGTGTAGTGGGCATTACCATTTACATTTGTGTTAAGTACACTCTATGAAGTGCACACAACAACAAAATCTCCAAAGGACCCATTTCTCACAACATACTCCTGTCATTAAGCGACAAATGACTGTAAAACATTTAGCAGGCAGCAGGAATTGAAGATTCAAAAAAAATGTATCCACCCTACTGCTATTAAACTGTATCTTCAAGTTTAAATTGATCTCTTTAAGCCTGTCTTTTCATTAGTAAAATTAACATAATATCTACCTTGAAATGTTTTAAAAAAATTTATTGAGATAATATAAGCAAAATACCTGCTTCAAAGTGCACTATCAGAATTACAATCAACATGAGAATCATAAATGCGTATTTCACTTACATTTTCCTGTGCTTTCTATATTTTACTTCTATATGAATATTATCAGAGATAATGTAAATTTCAAATAGGTTGACATTTTTTACTCTTTGTAAGCAAATAAGGGAGATAAAACCCTACAGAATAAGGAAATAATGCAATATAACATTCAAAAATACTTGCCAATTGTGTCAAAATTAGTAATATTCAACAACTAAGCAAAATAATTTACACAGTTCCTAAACATTTTTTCTTAAAATTATGTATATATAAGTGAAGTTTAAAAATTGTTGAATTTACTGGTGAAACAAGTTTTTGTAATGAGGCACATGCATGTATACAACACACAAATTTGGATTACTTTTGAGCATAATTCCTGAAAGACTGCAAATTCTGAAACCAACCCCATAAGATGGGTTAAAGCCAATGTATATTTCAAGTTTTATGAAGTTCCCAGCTGATAACTGATAAAGCATCATATAGCAATATAAAAGATGTTTTGTTATATCAAAATATACAGGTATTTAAGAAATGGGTAAAGTTGATTTTTAAACAGTTGGATCTAGGATCTAGTTTGATCTGAAATCAACTAAAAGGACAGTGAACCATACCTTATTACAGTGACATTTTATTTTCATATTTTCAGATTACTTGTACAAAGAAAAGGGGGCTTACAATTTATAGAAATCTACAACAAAATTATGTGTCTTAGCAAACAAATTCAGTGAGGAAGATTGGCATTTTTTAATCAGAATTTTTTGTGACTATTACAAAAGTACACTTTATTTTTCTCTCTAAAAGTTAGGATATGAATCAAAGCAATATAAAAATGAGTGCTTATGTAGATCATAGAACAAGCTGTCTTTGCTAAACTTCTTGAACATTGTAAATATTTGAAGAATACTTGAAAACATTTTTGTCTTGTTTAAATATCCATACATAGTTTTGCCAATTTATGAGTATTGTCATGATGAAACTAGTATTTGACAATTCATGAGTATTTCTATGATGAAACTAATATCAAAGTATTTAATTAATTGAACTAATATGTACTGAAAAATTATTAGCAGCATTATCTTGATTTCAATGCCATTTTCTATTTTTTTTAAAAGGAACAGATTTTTACTGAGAATTTGTCACAAAATGTTTGGAAAATGTTCGTGAATGACAAATTTATTTCTATTTTTATTTAGTGATGAATTGATAAATTGTAAATTCTAAGTTTTTCTATTATAAACTTTCTGAATATCTTATCTGATATAGACAGTATATGAATACATTTATGCAGTGAAAATATTAAAGATCAAAAAAACACTTAGATTATACTCACATCTGACTTTATAAGAATCAGACTCTAATTTCAAATTTTAAATCTTAAACTAAGATTATCATCTTTTAATGATCAGAATTAAACCACATTGTGTTTAATCTATACTAGATATTGCTTATTATAAACTTCATATTGAGAATTAGTTACCAGCATAGTCTTTACGTATTTTATGGTAACTTATTAGTAAGGAAGGCTTTTTTCTAAACCTAAACTCTCAGACATCTGTTGTGCTTCAGAGAAAGTTTGAGAAAGGACAATTTTGAGTGTTTGTTTTTTGTCCTTGATTCTTGTCTGAATGATAAGCATTCTACCCTAAAAAGTTAAGTTCTTTGAGGAAGGAACTCCAACAAGAATCTGTCTCACATTTACCAGGGGCTTTATAGTATTCTCTTATTTTTTTCTATTTGCAATGAACTCCTGAAATGTCAAGTAGAAAACTCAAAGGTAAGAATAAAAGATATATATTATATTAATATATACACATACATATACTTATGTACACACATAGATATATGAATTTTCAATGCATAGTATCCTTTTCTGTTGGTATAAAAGTGATATTTTATATGTGAAAAAGCATTCAAAGGAGTCATTAAATATAAATTAATTTAGTAACCTAATCTCTTCCTGATAATTGGTCAAAGCCTAACATTTTCCTTAAATAATCATTTAATTTCCTTGGAGAAATACAATCCATAATTTTCCTCCATTAGGACTGATAAAAGTTTTCCCTGACCTTTTATTTTCCCACATGTCCTTACTTTATTTTTGATTTTTGTCATATTAAGCATATAACTTCTACAGCATTTTAAAATTAAAGTATCTGCCATTAGTTAACGTAAAGACTCTGTCGCCATAAAAAAGAAACACAACAGTTCAGTAGCAATAAAAAAACAAAGAACTAGTTTGCAGTCCCACCAGCAGTGTATAAGTGTTCCTGTCTCTCCACATCCCCTCCAACATTTGTTGTTTTGGGACTTTTTGATAAAGGCCATTCTCACTGGAGATAAGTGATATCTCATTGTGCTTTTGATTTGCATTTCCCTGATGATTAGAGATGTTGATATAACTGACTTAACTGACCGACACTTTAATGCACATATAGTAGTAACATTCATCAGGTGTCGGGCAGGTGTGGAGGGAGGAGGGGATGGACAACACTTGAAGGTCTGACTAGGGTGGGGCAAAGGCAAAATATGTAACCTAAACATTTGTACCCCTGTAATATGCTGAAATAAAAATAAAATTTAAAAAAAAGAATATTTTAGTTCTTCAGGATATCCGTAAACTATGCTCCACACCGTCATTCAGGGTCTCATATTTCTTTTACGGTGTTCCTCTGCCTTGCCCTAGGGCATTGTTTCATCAGCATGGCAGAAATAGGTTACCATATTCAGGGTGCATGAGAAACGTAACTAGACCTGGAGGAGGGATGCCCAGACATAAAAATTACATAAATCCTTCTGCTCACATTCCATTGGTATAACTTTATTACATGACCCATTTAACTTCAAAAGAGGCTAAAAAATGCCAGCAAGTAATACTGTCTTTTTTCAGCTCTAATTCCATTATTATGGAAGAATGGGAAAACAGATTTTTATGACAAACTATCTTAAATGGAGGCTGTCATCTGCTTAAAAAATTGTAAAGAATTTATATGTATTGGTATAACATTTTTAAAACCACATAATTTAATTAAAAATAGAAATATAATATGATTGCTTTATAGATTGAAAAAAATATGACCTTTTCATTCACCTATGAACTATTCTTATGACTGCAAAATGTAAGATATTGCTTTAAATAAGCAAGGAAATATAGCTGTTAAATTTTGCATATAACATCCTTGTAAGTATGAACTATCTCTAAAAATTGTATATATCATTAAAATGGATTTTAGGGCCTGTACTTGGTAAACATTATTCTATTTTATATGTAAATCTAAATGTATAACTTGAGGGGGAAATGCTTTTTGTAAATCTTGTCTCTTGTGTACTAGAATTCTACAACTTTTAGAGCTGAAAGAGACCTTGGAGAGTTTTAGCCCAGTATCCTCAGACATTTTTGCCGACAACTTAACTTTCAAGAGAACTACATTTTACATTGCACTCTAGTTGAGTATGCCTTATTCATTTATCAAGAATGGTTAATAAAATTGAATGTGAATGCTCAAGAATTAAAATATTAATAAAGTCTAATAGAACCATTTACCTCCAAAATTTAAACATTCGGCTTGTGAATTGATTGAAAATCAATTTATTGGTTGACTCTAAACAAAATTTAAATTTTACTAAATATTTATGTTATAAGAAATGCTTTGCCCACTATACTTGTCCTCTTGAGTATGTAAAATGTCTAGGGGGTGCTTGAATTTCTCAGAGTATAAGTAAAATGCTTAATTATGCTTGTAAAATGATATAGTTTATATCTATTTACTTATCCTATCCTTCTCATTATCATTCTGTTAATTACAGTTTCTCTAAACGTGACTAATTTCTTTGTGTTAACTTTCACTGTATTACCTTTTAGGATTCAACTAACTTCAGGATTAAATTTGGGCCTCAGATGTTCCAGAGGCTTTACTGGCTAATAGCAGAATACTATGATAATCCTATTATACTTATAATTTTTAAAATGTTATTTTAAATAATTTACAATTACCACATATTAATGTTAATAATAATTTCAATTAATATATCCTTTGCTGATTCTTTGCACTTCTGTGTATATCATCTAAATTAACATAGTTAGAAAAAAAGGCATGTGCTTAAAAAAAGAATGAGGGCAGAAACTCAAATAGTTAAAGAAAGGTGATTCATAACACCAATGTAATATGGTGTCTTAATCAGCTCAGGCTGCTATAACGAAATAAACTAAGTGGCTTATAAACAACAGAAATTTATTTCTCACAGTTTTGGATGCTGAAAGCATGAGATCAGGGTGCCAGTATGGTAGGGTTCTAGTGACAGTCCTCTTCCAGATTGTAGACTGCTTTTATCCTCACGTCAGAAAGAGAGCACTGGTCTCTTCATCCCTAATGTAGTCACTAATCTCAGTCTTAGGGCTTCATCCTCATGATCCTAATTACTTCCTAAAGTAAGGCCTCCTTAAGGCCTTACTTCCAAATGCCATCACATTGGGATTAGGGTTTTAACATTTAGTCCATTGCATAGGGTAATGCTGAGCAATGTATTGTTTTCTTTTTCTTCCTCCAAAATATGCTTTTTGAAATGCTACCTTAATTTCTTCATTTAGATATCAACATATATGTAATATAATTGCACTCTCTTCATTATATGCAATATTGGAATCTATCTCAGCAACTGTCCATGAAAATCTAAATTTTCAGATCTTTAAATCTGCACCGTAAACTAATTTACTTGGTAGTGGCCAGAACTAACATTTCTGCAGTTGTTCAAACCAGAGACCTGGGACTATCTAGTGTTACCAGTATCTTGTATATTCTTTTGGAAATCCTATAAATGTGTGTGAGTGCATGCATATATACAAATGCTCACGTCCACACACACACACACACAAAGCATTAATACACTGTATAGGTTACCACCACCCCCACCAAGACCTTCCTAGGTGCCTCATTCCTTTTATTGTTTTGTACTTGTTTTTGTTCTTAGTAGCATTGCCAAATTATTAAATATCTTTGTGTGTATGCATCTTATTTCATATTTGTACAAATGTCTCTTTGTGATAAATTATATATAAGAGTATTTTTAGGTAAAAAAGCATGTGTATTTTCAATTGAGAAAGACACTATCAAATTTCTCTTGGCCAAGTTTGTACCAATCACATTACACCTGAAATCTTTGAGACTGCCTGTCTTCTGATACCTTTGCCACATTATGTACTACCAAATGTTCATGTTTGCCTATATGACAGATGGAAAACTTAATCACATTGTAAGTTTTAAATTGCATGTCTCCCATTATAACTGAGATCAAGCTAGGATCGCCATTTTGTACAACTTTAGGAATTAACAGTCACATAGATTACACTTAAGAGTCATTTGTATTTCCTTTAATGTAGACTTACTTTTTTGGAGGGAAGGATGATATATATCTTCTGACTTTATGTAGTTTTTGACATATAAATTTCAAAGTGCTCAAATTTTCAGACTTTTATGATTTGTGGATTTATATAATATATAATCATACACAAATGATATATATTCTCTTTAAATATCTGATTCATATGGAATTATTTTGGTGTCAATTTTGGTATAGTAATCCAAATATATTTCTAATCTAAAAGGCTATCTGATCTAATCTTTATTATTGCTTAACTTATCCTTTCCTTACTAAAATACAATGTTTCCCTAATCATATACTGGTTTCCTGAGTTTGTTTTTTATTTCTAAAATCCTTGATTCTTGAATCTATCTAATTATGTCACCATGTTGTTTAATCACTACTTTATAAAATATTTCAATATATAGTAATGTTAATACCCCTCAGTATCCTTTCTTATAAAAATTGTCCTAATTTTGCATGTCTTTAGACAAAAGCTTTACAATTAGCTTGTCTAATTCTAAAAGAAAATGTTTTGTTGCAATTTTTATCTGGATTCAATTAAGTTTAAAGGTTTATTTAGAGAACGTTGATATTGATAACCATGAATTAATCCATCCCTAAAAAGGCTTTGTCTGTTTATTTGTTCAAGTCTTTTTTGGACATTTTACTAAGTTAATTATTAAATATTTCAACCTTTTTCTTGCTAACACAAATGATATCCTTTCTCCTAATATAGCTTCTGATTGTTTGAATACAGGTATATAGAAGGAAACTATTTTAAGTTTTATATTCAGTCAAATTGCCAAATATTTTTATTGTTTAAACTAATATTTGAGTTGATTCTTTTAAACTTTTTAGGCCTACAGTTATACCCTTTGCCCATAACGAAACTTTTCTTTTTTTTCCCAATTTTTAAATTTTCTTTTCTATGTTCTTATGATTATCATTTATAATTCCACTGGCTAACTCTTCTAGAAAAAAATATTAAGTAATAGTGGCAAATAATAAATAATTTGTTTCTGATATTAATAGAAATGTTTCTGGATTTCTCTATTAAGCATAATGTGATTGTTCTGTAAGTTCCTAATTTTGCAGTCTTTATCATGGCTATGGTTGTACTTAGTTCATGAAAAGATTTTGTTTTACATTCTTTGTGTTGTAAAACAGGTTAAATAGTAATGGAGTAAATATTTATTTATTTATTTTTTGAGACAGAGTCTCACTCTGTTGCCCAGGCTAGAGTGCCATGGCATCAGCCTAGCTCACAGCAACCTCAAACTCCTGGGCTCAAGCAATCCTCCTGCCTCAGCCTCCAGAGTAGCTGGGACTACAGGCATGTGCCGCCATGCCTGGCTAATTTTTTCTACATATATTTTTAATTAGCCAACTAGTTTCTTTCTATTTTTAGTAGAGACGGGTTCTCGCTCTTGCTCAGGCTGGTTTCGAACTCCTGACCTTGAGCGATCCACCCGCCTGGGCCTCCCAGAGTGCTAGGATTATAGGCGTGAGCCACTGCGGCTGGCCATGGAGTAAATATTTTTGGTAAATTTCACATGTGGGACTTTTGGGGACAGTTGGATTGATTGCGGAGGGAACAGAGTAGATTTTCAAAATTTGCCTATTTGATGAAAATTTATCTCTTTACGAACTTGGCCCAAAATGACTGAAGAGAATGATTTACAGTTGGTCATCAGTACTTCAGGTTCCACACCTACAGATTAAACAAACTATACAGTAAAAATACTTGAAAAAATAATACAAGTAAAAAATAATACAGCATAACAACTACTTACAAAGCATTTACATTATATTAGGCATTATAAGTAATCTAGAGATGATTTAAAGTATACAGGAAGATGTACGCAGATTATATGCAAATACTATCCCATTTTATATAAGGGACTTGCACATCTGTGGATTTTGTTATCCTGGGGCAGGGTGGCAGTCCTGGAACCAATCCACTGCAAATACTGAGGGACAACTGTATATTCCTTGGCTGGGAGAGAGTTTTCTGTGTTGCTGAACACAGCAGTTCCCTGGCAGTTATCATGTGATCATAAGAATGACAGTGCAGAGAGACAGAAGAAAACTAATTCCTCAAAAACATCACTGCAACTCTGATTGTCATGCCTGGAGTCCTGCCTCCTTTTCAGCTTCCAGTTATGTGAGAAAATACTTTTCTTTATTGTATAAGTCAGTTTGAGTTAGGGAATTTTCTTAATAGAAGTCAAAAGGGAATATTACACAGCAATGAGAATGATCACTACAATGATACACCAAAATACAGGTGTCTCACAAACACAATGTTGAAGGAAAGAAGCCAATCACGAAACAATATATACTATACGATTCAATTTATATAAAGTGCAAAAACAGTTAAAACTTATCTATGATATAAGAAGTCAAAGTAATGGTATTCTTTGGTAGGCAGAGTCATTGACAAGAAAGGAGCACAGAGTGGTTTCCAGAGAACATTAGAACCTACAGAAGAAGAAAAATATGCGAAGTGTCTTTTTACAATGTGGGAGTAATCGTATAGTGTCTTCTGCTGCAGGGCTAAGTGAGAAGACCAAAGGAATGGGAGGGAGAACCTAGAATTAGGCCCACATATATTTGAAATCTTGATTTGTAAAAAAGGTGGCTTTGAAGTTCAATGGAAAAAAGATGGACTTTTCAACAGAAGTTCTATAAAAATAGATTTTCCATATGGGAAAATCATTTTTGCCCTTCACCTCATATCAGATGCATAATTATTTTACTTGTAGATTAAAGACTTACATTTGAAAGATAACATTTCATAAAATTATAGAAAGCAATATTGGAGAACATCTTTATGACCCATGATGGTAAAACATTCCTTAAACAATAAATAACTGAAACCAAGAGGTTGTTCATTTGACTGATTAAAATAAGAAATTATTGTCTTAAAAGCCAGCACAAATTGAATGGGATGCTAACTGGAAGAATATAACTGAAAAATATTAAATGGAAAAAAAGCTAATATCTAGATATATTGAGAACCACCGTGAATCAAATTAGAAAAGAAAATCATCCCAGTGCAGAAAAAGACAAAAAACTTAACAAGTCCTTTGTCTTATAGAAAAACTGAATAGTCAGTAAACATATGGAAAGATTTTCAAATTGCTGGTGATTTAAAACTAAACTTCAGTGCCCCATCTCTTGTAGTCTGTAACTTAAATAATCAGCATTTGTCTAGTGCCTGAAGCAAAAAACAAAATCTAGAAATCATTCTGAACATATTATCTAATGGTTCTTGTATCTATAACTTTATTTTAGTTCAGAGAATAAACTGGGATGTATGTTAGACCAATAATCTTCAAAGCGGGGTAGGCAGGTATGTTGGACAGCAGGTAAAATAATCTCTCATTTATTTTTATCTCTTTTTGTGTATGTGCTAAAATATTCTCAATATAGTATGTGATATACACATGTTGGTATGTGCTTTAAAGTATTTTATAGATCCTGTTATAGTCTAAAGAAGATAGACTATCTATTTCTTACTGGGAGTCAGAAAGCTCAGTTGTAATGTTTGTCATTTATTAGTTTTAGACCTTAAGAAAATTACTTAATCTCTTTATGCAATTTTTTCAAATATAAAACTTGGATAACAATGTATCCCAAATATAGATACAACTAGGTTTGTTACAAGACAAATTAGATATTATATCTGAACTGGCATTTTATGCTTTAAAGTACAATACCAAGGTAAGAACATTATTATTTATAAGAGATAATTTCTTTATATCACTTGGCGTTTACAACAGAATGTATTAGTCATTATAATTATTTTAGATTTTCTATTTGTTTTATCTTCCTGACTGCTTCTTAAGGTTGAGAATTAATTTCTAAGAATTTTCTGTTGTATGTCTTTTTGCTTGGCCTTTTATACATTTTAAGTGAGAACACAGGGCAGATTTGTGTCTATCAAGTATAAGAAGGCTGCCAAATTAACCTGCAAATCCCAAAGGTTATATTATTAAATCTATGTGCTTCACAACATTTTCTGAGAAGAATAAAAGCACTTTTATGCTTTTAATAAGGCACATCAGTAATACTAATAATTCTAAGACTTGAAAATATCTGACTGTGAAGTTGATTATATACTCAAGCAGAAAGCTATAATCAAAAAGGTTTCTGAATCCATTTTCTTTCACAGTGGTTTTTTTCATATTATTGACGCAGATGTTGAATTTCTTTAAAAAGTACAAAAGAATTTGATCTGAAGACTCCCTTTAACTAAAGAAAAAGTTTTTACATTTTTTATTCAACCAATATTTTTCTTGATAAAATAAATTCCTATAAATTATTCTTCTGAAACTGGGGTTTAGCGGCATAAAAGAAGAATCAAATGAAAATAAAATATCCAAGACAGCACTACCAGATACCAAAACTTCACCTCCATATCCAGTCTCCATCCATCTCCACCCTACTCTGTTTTTTTTACATTACTGGTCTCCCTTGCTCCTTGAGTCCTAGGGTAAGATTGGCTCCCAGTTAGATTTGGCCACTAGGAAATACTAAAAGGTCAGAGGGAGGAAGAAGTGTTAGGTCTCAGTTTTCCCTGGGTTGGCTATATTCCTCTACCAAAGATCACACACAGCTCCTGTGTATCTGCCCTCACTACAGAGCCTTCTGTCTCCAGATGCCGGTAAAAGCCTCTTACTATTTCAAGATAAAGAGAATTGTGAAGTACTCCACTGCAGCTATAACTAGCTTTAGGGTACTTCTCTACTTCTCTGGTTTCCCCAAACTCTACCCAATTCTTTGTACATAACCTTTTATTAAAGTATTTTAAAATTACTCACTTTGAGTGTGCCATCTGTTTCCTGTGGGAATCTTGATTAATTCAATAAATAAACAGTGACTATTGATATTTATTGGCATGTTTCCATTTTTATTATATTTTATTTACTGCATTTTGAAGATTTTATTGAACAAAAGACTACATCTCAAAATTCAATCTTCTTTGATTAATCTACTTTGATGTTTTCTTGATTTAACTAACTCAGAATATACATATGCAAACTGAGGTTTTGAAAATTGGAAAGACACTAAGATATTAATTCTTAAGTTTTTAAAAATTTTGTCTAAAATGATTCAATACCATTCTACAGATATTTATTATTTTAATCACTCATGTGTAAAATCCCTGACCATTGGTAACACAATCCATGAGATCATTTATTCCCCTGAAATGTTTAACATCTAATGCAGAAATGCAGACATATATTATGAAATAGAAAATGAGGGAGAAAATATTAACTCTCCAAACTTGGAAGAACAGAATTCACTGGAAGTATTATTGAATTGATTCTTTTTTAAAAAAGTTGTTATTTTTAATTATTATGGGTACATAGTTGTATATATATGTGGTACACATGATGTTTTCATACAGGCAAACTGTGAAATAATCAAATTAAGGTAATTTCAGTGCCCATCACCTAAAACATTTAACATTTTTTTGTGCTAGGAACATTCCAATTTTAGTTATTTTAAAACATATCATAATTTCTTATTGACTATGGTGACTTTGTTGTGCTATCAAACATTGTTCATTCTATCTATTTAACTATATTTTTGGACCCATTAACCATTCCCACTTTATCTTCCTCTCTCCACTACTTTCCCCAGACTCTGGTAACTGTTATTCTACTCTCTGTCTCCATGAGGTCAATTGTTTTTAATATTTAGTTTCCAGGTAGGAGCAATAACATGCAAAATTTTTATTTCTGTGCTTCGCTTATTTCACTTAATGTAATGTTCTCCAGTTCCAACCATGCTGCTGCACATGACAGAATTTCATTTTTTATGTCTAAGTAATTTCCATTGTGTATATGTATCCCAATATTTTTATCCATTCATCCATTGATGGGCACTTAGGTTGATTCCGTATCTTGGCTATTGTAAATAGTGCTGCAATAAACATGGGAGTGCAAATATCTTTTCAGTATACTGATTTCCCTTCTTTGGGATATATACCTAGTGGTGGGATTGCTGGGTCATATGGTAGTTGTATTTTCAGTCTTTTGAGGAACCTCCATACTGTTCTCCATAGTGGTTGTACTAATTTACATTCCCAGTAACAGTGTACAAGAGTTCCCCTTTCTCTACATACTTGCCAGAATTCATTACTGCCTGTCTTTTGGATAAAAGCCATTTTAACTAAGGTAATATGATATCTTATTGTAGTTTTAATTTGCATTTTCTGATGACTAATGATGCTGAGCTTTCTTCATATACCCATTGGATATTTGTATGTATTCTTTTGAGAAACATCTGTTCAAATCTTTCGCCCATTTTCTAGTTGTATTATTTGATTTTTCCTATTGAGTTGTTTGAGTTCCTTGTATCTTCTAGTTATTAATCCTTTGTCAGATCAGTAGTTTGCAAATATTTTCTCCCATTCTGTGCATTGTCTTTTCACCTTGCTGATTGTTTCCTTTACTGTGCAGAAGCTTTTCGGCTTGATGTAATTTCATTTGTCCATTTTTGCTTTGGTTGCCTGTGTTTTTGGGGTGACTCAAGACTCAAGAAATCATTGCCCAAATCAATGTCCTGGATCATTTCACCAATGTTTTATTTTAGTAGTTTCACAGTTTCAGGTTTCAGATTTATATCTCCAACCCATTTTGATTTTATTTTTGTATATGACAAGATAGGGGTCTAGTTTTATTCTTTTGCATATGGATATCCAGTTTTTCCAGCACCATTTATTGAAGAGACTGTCCTTTTCCCAGTGTATGTTCTTGGTATCTTTGTCAAAAATGAGTTCACTATAGATATGTGAATTTATTTTTTGGTTCTGTATTCTGTTCCCTTGGCCTATATGTCCATTTTTTCACAAATACCAAGCTGTTTTGGTTACTACATGAACTGATTCTTAAAAGACAGGAAGAGGATCAAGTAGATGCACCTCACAGAATATTTATTCAAGCCTAAAGGAACATGAGTAAGGGATAGGAATGGAGATGTATACAGAATGCTCTAGGATTAAAGAGACTGTAATATGACTGAATGGAAAGATATGTAAGATTTTATGTCAGTTGGATAAGGTAGACTGTGTCAAATAGTAGAAGACCTTAAATTTCAAACCAAGAATTTAGTCATACAATGGAGAAAAATCCAAGTTCTTTGAGCAGGTGATTGATTTAGAGTTACATGGTAGATGTATACATCATGTTCAGATGTAGTTTAAAGAAAGATTACACAGGCAAGAGATAATTAGAGGAAAGGAGAAAGAAGTCGGAGGTAGAAATACCAGGAAAGGAATTAGATGAATAGTTCTGTTAAAAGGTATTATATAATGGGGCCTGCACACATTCAAAACTGTTGGAGAAGGCTGTTTCTTAACTCATTTTCCCTGAAGGCAGTGCCTGAAGCAAGGAAGTAGATAAAGATGATATAATTTTGAGAGAAACATGTACAGTTTTAAGAGATAAAGGCCAAAGAATGAATTAGAGAATTTCATATAGTCAAAGAACAAACAATGCCACCTGAGGATATTGGGAAGAGCAGGCTAGAAATGTAAGGGGGTATCTAGAAGACTGTAATTCCTGAAGACCCAGGGACAATCGATTTTATGAAAGAATGAACTATTTAGAGCTACAAAAAAGTTAAGCAAGCTGTGATAGAGTGCAAATATAAAATGGCCCAATTCTTCATCTCTCTTGTATCCACGGTCTTCATAAACTATCTTTGCAACTTCACCAGTAAAGAGATGAAGTCTATTTCCCTATTTCTTGTTGTTACTTTCTTTAGCCAATGGAATGCAGCAAAAATGACAATGTACCAGTTTGTGTCAAGGACTCAAGAGACAATGCACACTTTTACTCTCTTAGAGTTCTGCCGTCATCGTATGAACACATTTAGGTGGTCAGCATGCTGGATGAAAGAAATATAAACTAATCACTCCTGTTGCCTCCAGCCAATAGCCAACCACAACTATCCTCAACAAGCCAGTCCCCAGAAAACCTGATCAGCTGATGAGCTGATCACATAGATATAAGCAAGCCCTGGAGAAATCAGCTTAGCTAGGCACTGATCAGTAGAACTAACCACTGACAATTAAACTTGTGAGCAACAATTAAAGTCATTATGTTTTAGGGTAGCTAATTATGCAGCAACACATAACTGACACAGGGAGAAGTCTTTTCAGGAGTAGATTTAGTAAAGTGATGGTAAGAGGCAAGCTGTTAGATATAAATTCTTACAAGGAGTTATCAGAAATTGGACAATGATTTTTTGAAATAAATATATCTTTGAAAGACGAACAGAGTTGGAAAGGTTGCTGAAGGTATTATTATTATTATTTTATTGTGTAAATAAATGGATTTTTATTTTCTATACAAATGGGTTTGCCTATGATTTAGGGGGATGAGAACAATCTAATATAAAGTGATATAACATGGTCTCAGAATAGGTAAACTAAAATGCACAAATGATTAGAACAGCCAAGGAAAGGAATAGATTAAATTCTTCATCTTAAAGAGGGAACAGGAGAAAGGGACTGGTGATAATGTAGAGGAAAAGTGATGTTGAAAAGAGATAGATTGAGTGAGGTCTTATCTTTTCAAGAAAACAGTGCAATCCTATGTTGAATTAGGTTAGTTAATTTTCTGTTCTAAAAGTAAAGTTCCAAATATTAGTGAAAATTATTTAAAATGTGGTAAACTGAGAGGTAAAGAAAAATATGGCTGAGTGATCGTGAGAGCCCAAGTGCATCCAGATTTTCACACTACCGAGAGTGAAAATCATATTGGGTCTGAGGAGAAAAATCATGCAAAAAACAACGTTGACAAATGACTCTCTCTCTTTGCATATCAGGATTAACCTCAGGATTAGGAAGCTGATGAGAAAGAGTTCCCAGGTCCTTTGGGTAGACATGGCAAACTATCCCTCTATGCCTGCAAGGTGCTGATGAGAGATGGATGTTGGTAAAGGCAAGGCATGAGACAAAGGCACATTTAGACAGAAGGAAAGGCTAGATTTTTACAGCTGTCTCCTAGGATTCCCTATCTTTAACCTGGAGTCAGAAAAATCAACTCTACTTAATATCTTTACTTATAGCATAGTAACATCAACTCATAGGATTGTTGAGAAAAATCAAATGAGATAAGTATACATGGAAGTGAACTGAAAATCTAAAATCTCACATAAATGAAAAGGATTTGCTAAAGCTAAAGGCAACAATATTTAAGATAACTTTTATTAAAAGTGATTTTTAAATGATACAAGGAATAAGCCTTATCATATTGCTTAAAAATAACTGGTTCTCTCTCAAGATAATCAAAGCAATTAATCTAAAACATTTGTCCAAGGAGATTAGAATAATACCTTGAGTGTTATATGTTATAAAATTTGTGGCTATACTCTTTCATTGTATATATTCAACATTCACCAAAGAAAACTAAATTCAATTACTTCTAACTCCACCAGCCCTATATATCTTACTGCTTCTATCATGCAATGTTTATTGAACTATTTTTTTTTTTTTATCACTTTTTGTGCCTCTTGAAAGTAGGTCTTTCATGATGAGAATTATTTGCTCTATCAGTCTACATGGATACTGATGAAGCATAAAGCCCAGCTGACACATAATATTTGAGCATTGATGTGTTCCTCCTGCTGTCTTAAGCAGGGAAAGAAACAAAATAGTTTACCCTAATAGTTTGCGTGCTAGCATTGTGGAGATCAAGTCTCAATGAACATAGGCATGATAAAAGATGGAAAAAAAATTTAAATCCATTATTCTGTTAACAAAATCAACAATGATTTATTTGCAAAATGTATGTTGAGTACTTGGTCTGTGCCAGGAACTGTACTTAGTGCTAGCTAATATCTCAGACATAGTCTTTCACTACCTTGGAAAGCTTACAAAGAATAATAAGGTAATAATAAGGTAATAATAAGGTAAATAATAAATATATACATAATGTTTAAATCCAGCATAATTTATTGTTTTTTTGTTTTACAAAATGTCTTTTCAAGTTCTGGTTTAGATTAATTGAGAGGATGAGAAGAAATAAGACGTTTGCCCTGTTACGAGGAAATGGAATAATGGTATAGGCATGTGGTTGTAAGTCACTGTTTCTGAGCCTTTCTGGTTTACATGCACTATCTTTCCCCATTTAATTCTCCTGATCTGTACAACTTTTCCCCACTTCATTTAATTTTAGACACAATGTAAAAGTGAAGATTCACAAATTCAACTCTAAATGGAAACAGATTACTTTTATCTTCTTCCAAAAGTGTGTTTTGAAAAGAAAGAGATGGGTTTTCCTAGAGATGTATCTAATTGTTTGGCAATAATTTGTGGTCCTTCAAAAATAGGACTAATTATCATCATGAAGGCAGGGAAGCTTAGGTGGCAATTTGTAATTTTTAGCAGCTTTTTACTTGCAGCATTTTAAAGTTGTTGCAGCAGGAGGTAAAGTACAAAGTCATGTTCACTTGAATAGAAATATTTAAAATGTTATATTACAAAATCACTGGAGTTCAGAGGAAATGAATGTATCTGTTCTCAGTTTATATAATAATGATTTGTATTTTGCTTCCTCTACTACCCTCTTAAATGTACCTATGACTTAAATTAGTATTCTTTAACAGATACTGTCTACTCTACACTGACCAACATGGTATCCACTAGCTAGATGTTGTTCTTTCATATTTGAACTATAGGTAAGTCTGAATTGGGATGTGATGTAAGCATAAAATACACATTGGATTTAAAATATTTAGTAAGAAAAAGTAAAATACCACACTAATAATTTTCATATTAATTACATGTTGAAATGATAACCTTTTTGGATATATTGGATTAAATAAAATATATTAATACATTAATTTTATCTTTTTCTTTACTTTCTTAATGTGGCTATAAGAATATTTAAAAGCATGTATGTGACTTGCCTTATATTTCAATTGAACACTGCTATCTAATAAGTACAGAATACAGTGACATTATTTTTCTCACCTTAATACACCATTTTCTACTAACAAAGATGTACAATAACTTTTAAAAACGATATCACACAGCTTAGATATGTATTGAACTTTCCATCTATTAAAACCATGGGCTCCATTTTAGGAGAATTGCTGGTAAGCAGCTCAACACTGTTCTGCAGTTTACTTTATATATTAAAAATTTATATATCACACTTACTTATAAAATGATTTTATAAGGATTGCCATAAATATAATTAAATGCAGCAATTACAAAAAAGTCAGATATTGTAGAAACAACATAAGATAGAGGAAGAATAGGAATCATTTTGAGATAAAATGTTAACAGCAATTGACTTAGCTCAAAATTTCTTACAATGAGAAAAGAAAGACATAACCATCATCTTGGTTTTATTGTAGAGTAAAACCAAAATTTGGAATCTTCCACTATTAAAAGTTGTACTTCTTATAATGTTTCCCTTAAATCTTTATGTACAGTAGGAAAAAAGGTAGGAAATCCCTATGAGGTGATGAAAATCAGAATGCCTGAAGAATCTACTGTTGCTATATCCATTTATCCCACTATTACCTTGCATGGTCTCAGTTGCAGATTTGCATCTTTGATCCGAAATAACGGTGACATGAGCAGCAGCAATGAAAACCCTCTTCACCAAATTCCATAGAGTATTTGGAAAATCAGTGATGAGAATTTTCAACAATACTGAGTAATTAAAAATAAAATGTAAGGATTGAGTTAATCAAAACATAATGATATACCACAATTAAGGACTATAAAGAAAACAAAAAACAAAACAAAACAATCAAACCAAAAATAGCTTGAGTTGAATTAAAAAGTTGTGCAATGAAAATGAAAAAATGAAGAGTATTATTTTACTAGTTTGAAGAAAAACCTGAAGGATTCAAGAAATGGATCACATATAAGAAATTTAAAAATTTATGTACTGGCTTTAGTCAAATCTGAAAGAGATATAAAAAATTGAAATGAGTAGAGGTAAGAAAGAAGAAAGTGATTAGAAATGATGCAGGATAGTTAGCTGAGAGCCAGATCTGCCTTGTAAGCTCTGCAAAGACATTTGTATTTTACTCTAAACGTGATGTCAAGCCATTGATTTTGCACACTGGAAGTACATAATTTCATTTTACATTCTAAAACATTAGTCTGACTGCTCTGGTGCAAATAGACAGTAGGGGACCAAGAGAAAAATCAAGGTGATGTTTTTTTGTACGTAGACTTGGAGATACACCATAAATACTTGGATATAGGAGTTTGAGGCTCAGGGAATAAACCAGGCTAAATATGTAAATTTGTGCATCAGTGTATAGAACATAGAAGAAAATTTCTGGAGAGTAAACATAGATAGGAGAGAGAAGGGGCCTTAAACTCCTCAATATGTGTATTTTACCTAGAGGTTCCAAAGCCAGCTGAGAAAATTAGGAGGAACATCTTTTGAGACATAACGGAAACCAGGAGTGTGACACTTCATGGATGTCAAGATCCTATGAGAGAAATGGGGGGTTATCAATTGTGCCAAATACTGTGGAGAGACTGAGTAAGCAGAAAACACAGAAGCAGCCACGGGATGTGTCATCACACAGGTCGTTGGTGACATTGACAAAAAACAGTGTCACTGGTTCAGTGAAAAGAAAGATTGGGAGGTGAAAAAATGGATCTTGGATGGTACAATTATGAACAACTTTTTAAAGACTTATCATTTCATGAGTGGACAAAGGGTCAAGGGAAACTTGCCTTTTTGTTTGTTTGCCTTTTTTTTAAAAATCATGAGAATGATACAATATAGAGGAAATGGTTGATGATCTTGGAGAAAGAGCTCATAAACAGAGGATCAAATTCCTCCAGAAGAGGACAGAGGAAAAAATATGGTGGAAGCCTGAGGATAGGACAAACTGGCCTTAGAAAGAAGCAGGGACACTTTATTCTTTGTCCAAAGAAGGAGAGCACACAGTGTGTGAAGAGGTACAAGTGGGTGGGAAGATTTATTGGAGGGACTCTGAAGGTTTTCCTTTCTTTTTCTAGTTTCTTAACAAAGCTTGAAACAAGGTCATCAGCTGAGATGGAAGGAAGGGATTTGTCTCATTATGAAAAGAAAAAAGCCCCATTGACTTTAATGAAGAACAGAGATCTGAACTTGTTTTCAAGTTTGGATATTGTGTTTTCCTTTCAAGTAAACCCATGGCTGTTTACATAATTCTAAATTATGGAAGGATGATCTACAACCCAGGTACTTGATAGTTTTACGTCACTTCTTACTGTGAGACTTAGGGGTTGGTTGTGGAGGCTGGAACATCCACCAAACTGTCACTTCATCATACTTCCCTTATTTTTTAAGTCATTAATATTCATAGAACATCTGGAAGACAGTCAAGAGGTAGTCTAAATAAAGGTAGGCTGAAGTTTAAAATAGAGGAGGTTAACATTTAGGTTTCCCTGGAACAACGTTTATGTCCAAATGGAACAAAGCATCATTTTCTGTTCATAGACATAAAACATATTTTTTTAAAAAGTGTCACAACTAGAGTAGGATAGATTCATTGCACCTGTTTTATTTCCTCAGAGCTACAGAAAATCTGATTTCAAAAGACAAACATGAACATTGGTACTTGAATAGTGGTGATTATATCTTACTACAGTTTATTTTTAAGGATAGTCTCACTTTGATCTGACAATTTCAGGTTGAATTGTAACTTATGTATAATACTAAAGTCAACATTCTTTACCTGTTGAAACTTAAGGTAGTATTGGAGTTCTTGTCATGAGAACACTAATAAGTCTTTAAAGATCAATGCCTGTAAGAAGAACTACAAATAGTGCTGTAAAAAAATTAAACCTGAATTTTCTTATCTTTTGCAATATCTCCTATTGTTCAATTAGGTGAATTGGTATTACGAATCCATTATTTATTATTTATTAACTACATAAAAGTTTTAGATGTGCAATTTAAATGTGTTTTGCAACAATCCTTTTGGAACTGTATTTTCCTGATATTCAGGGCTTTCTAAAACAGTGTTTCTATGATAAATTTATAATATGTCTAATTTGGATGAGAAAACTGATCGCTGAAAATTATGGGGGAAAATTCTGGGTGTAATGTGATACATCTTAGTCTGTCATCTCTACCTATTTTATGATGTTGAGTAAGTCACCAGACCTCTCTTAAACTAAGTTTTCTCAGGTGCAAAATGGGGGAAATAATGTTACCTCCAGAGTTGTGAAGATAAATTGAGGTGGTTCTCAGATATTTAAATTCCTCACCTCTCTTGTTGGACTTTTAGTATTTGATTATTAAAATAATCAAATTAATTGTAAGGAGATGCAATTTACATTTCATTTCCTAGTATTTGATGGATAAGTGTGTGTGTATATGTGTGAACATATGAACCCTAATAGTAAAATTGACACCTATGAACTCATCACCCAGTTTAATAACTGGAATACAATAAACACTGCTTCATCAACTAGGCGCTCCTTTACTGTCCCACGTGCTATGGTTTGAATATTTGTCCCCTCCAAAATTCATGTTGAAACTTAATCCCCTAAGTGGCAGTATTGAGGGGATGGCCCTTAAAAGCTGATTAGAAGGCTCTGCCTTCATGAATAGATTAATTATTTCATGGATTAATTGATGGATGTGTTAATGGATTAATGGGTTATCATGGGAGAGGCACTGGTGGCTTTGTAAGACAGATGCAAGCAAGCATGTGAGCATGCTCAGCTCCCTTCCCTTGTGATGCTCTCTGCCATCATCTGGGAACCCTTCAGAGAGTCTCCACCAGCAAGAAGGCTCTTATTAGATGTGCCCCCTTGGCTTTGGACTTCCCAGTCTTCAGAACTGTAAGAAAGAATTTTTTTTTTATTTTTAAATTATTCAGTTTGAGGTATTCTGTTATAAGCAATAGAAAACGGACTAATATAGCCTTGTTGCGGTAACTTATTTTGAGGTTTGGATTCATCATTCTCCATTTAAAAATATATTTTTAACATATACAAAATCTTCCTTAAAATATTTTCTCATTTTGCTTTTTTGAAATGCATAAAAATGATATTTTAATCTTACGTAATCTGTTTAAATTATTTTTCCTCAATATTTTCCTTAAATTCATCCAAGTAAGGCATGTGTTTATTTTTACTGTTATAAAATATTCCATTAGTAAATATAGAAACATTTATTTTTTTCAGTCTCTTTTTGTGGGCTGAGTCATTTCCAATTCCTTTGCTATTGGAAACTATGCTGCATCCTGTACCATTCAGAATAATTTGTACAAATATACCTCTAGAAAAAGTGGAATTATAGGGTCTTTGATTTCAATTTTATAAGATTGTGTTATATTGTATTTCAAAGTGGTCATACCAATTATACCTGACTAAGTATTACATAAGATTTCTTGGTACTTCATAAACTTACCATCACTTAAAAAATATTTATTTGGTTTATTACAGATCTCTCCATTCTATGTGTCTCCACTAATTAATTCATCTTATTTTTGATATGTTCAAATTAAATTGAGAATATCAGTACTTTTTGACACCAAACACTTCAGCATGCATGTCATTATCAGTTAGATTACCATTAGAGTTTAACATTTGTTCAGACAAGCTTTCTTTAGGTAAAAATTTGCATACAGTGAATGCACAAACCATATATGGATCATTTCATTTGTTTTAACACATGCATACACCTGTTGTGTGACTCAAATGACTATTAATTTATAGAAAATCATCAATGCAGAAAGTTATCTCATGCCTTTCCGCAGCCAGTTTGTGCAGCCCTCCATGACAGCTAATGTTCTGATTTTTTCACCATAGATTAATTTCTATGTATATAAAATATTTTGTGTAAGGCTTTTTTGTGGTCTTTTTTCATATAAATTTCAGAATTAACTTGTCAAGTGCCCCCCAAACAATTTCATTAGAATTTTGATTAATATGATATTGAACCTATACATAAAATTAGAGGTATTATACTCCATGAGAATGATCTACCTCTGCAATCATTTGAGTCATCTTTAATATATTTTAATAAAATTTTATATTTTTTCTTTATGCTTTTTATATATCTTTTATTAGAAATTTCCTAAGTGCTTTATATTTGATAGCAATTGTAAATGGTTGATGATGATGATGATTGTATTCTGTTTCCTTTTTGTATACAGAATTTAATTTTATTGCAGTATCTTGGCCATATATTCAGGCATATTGTAAAACTCTGTTATTATTTCTAACATTTTAATGTAGATTTCTTTTGATGTTTTTATCTATTAATTATAGTATCTATGAATAATCATTTTTATATTGTTTACAGTTCTAATAATTTTATCTTTCCCTTTCTTCACCATGCTAAGACTTTCACAACCGTGTTAGATAGAAGCAATGGCGATGTACATCTTTAGCATGTTTTTGTTTCTAAAAGGTCTGCTTTTAGCAAGATACACTTTATTCTGTTTCTTCTTTTATTTTTTTGATATTTCATATTTTTTAAAACTTTCATAGTTAATTGGCATTGAATTTCATCAATATCTATAAAGATTGAGATGATCTTATAGTATTTCCTTTATTTTTGTTAGAAGCTAAAAGACATATACATATTAGACCACCCTTGTATTAATAAATTAACCAGAATTGATCATGGTGTGGTCTTTTCTACTCAATGCTGCATTTAGCTCTCTAAAATCTTGTTTGACTTTTGCATCTGTGCTCATGAGTTAGAGTGGCATGTATTTTTCTGCTACTTAAAAAGAACTTATCAGTCTATATTACAATCTACTTTTCTTTCTCACGCTCCCATCATACCCTGTTTAAGCTGCTTCCCTAATTTCAATCAGTTTATACTTTCCAGCACTTCAGAGTGATTTAAATATTCTCTCAATTTCATTAATTTAACCCATTATAATGGATTTAGATTCTCTTAAGGTAGTTTGACCTTTTCCCCAGAAATAATGACATTTTGTGAGTAATGAAAAAATCTAGAATAGACAAAGGAAAAGTTTTGTTATTTACTTGGGGAATTTTAGCAAATTTGATATATGACCCATAGGACATTGAAGGACTCTAGAGGAAACACAACTTGGCTCCTTAGGCAGTCTCAAAATAGGCATAGTTAGACTCAGATTTGTTTAAATAGAACACACAAACAACTCTTTTTCTATAATTTAGGGTGATAGGTTTATATGTTTGTCTTTTCTGGTATCTTATTTTTGTTCTGGAATCTGAGGCAAACAGAACTGCTAAGATGCTTTCTGGTGTTTCTAATTATACCTCTCTCCTATCATAACAATTATTTTTGCTAGGAATATATTTTTACCCCTCTTTTCTTTCCACTCTCCATTTAATATATTATCTGTAATTGTGCTTTGTTATTTGTAAAACGGGATGACAGGAAACATTTCCCTTTATGACTCCTGACCATTGCTATTAGAGAAGAGTGGCCCGATGTACTTAATGAATTATTTAGACTCTTTCCTCTACTGCATTATTTTCTTTCATTAAGAATACTTGAGGTATAGCAAAACAGTGCTATCTATATATAATCACAAACTAGTAAATACAAGCTTTAACTTTTATCAATATATGCATTTTCATAGCAGGATTGACTATGAAATATTAATAGAAAGCCATATGTATTTCTGAGAATAAATTTGCCTTATAGTCAACAGTTATGAAAACATAATTTCTATTCTTACATAGATGACAATACCAATTTCAAGGTTCATTTTAGGAGGTATTATTAATGATCATTAGTGTTTATTAGATGACCTCTGTTAAAAAGGAAGATTCTAATTCCATTTCAGCTTTTATAATTCTAGGAGAGGTTTTCTGAAATAACATTTTATTTTCCCCACAAAATTAATTCTGACTTTCAGAACTTTCTTATACTTCAGTAGCATTGCTTCAGTATTTTGTATACAGGTCTGTGCCATTGTAATTTTCTTTATTTGTTTTGTTTCCATGTGAAATTTTACTGTATCTACCAAAACATTATAAAATTCAGGGCAAAGTCTTATTTTTTTTTTTATTCTTCCAATCCTTGTACTATATACATGTAGGTTGTACAGAAATTACAAAGTGTAAACTCATGCTGTGTCTGTCTGGTTAAATTATCTACTATGGAAGTTAAATTTGGTAATCAGTTAAATGTAATTATTTCATCGATGTGGCCAGTACTGTGTTAGGTATTAGGAGTATTGCCATCAGTAAATCAACCAGGAGCTACTAGCAATATACTTGTGAAACTTACTTATTAGTTGCTTATTGCTGCTATAACAAATTACCATAGACTTAGTGACTTAAACCAACACAAATTTATTATCTTAATAGTCATTGATGTTAGAAGTATAAAATGGGTCTCAGTGGTCTAAAATTCAGGTGGTAATAGGGATATGTTTCTTCTGGAAGTTCTAGGAAATAATGTGGTCCTTTGACTTTTCCAGCATCGAGAGCAGCTTGATTCCTTGGTTCAGGGTGCTGTTCCACTTTGTGAGCCAGCTAGGACCCAATGGCTAGTGGAGTCTTTCTCATGTTACATCACTCTTGACATTGTCTCTTCTGCTTCCCTCTTTCACTGATAAGAACCTTTGATATTATGTTGGGTTGGAAAAATTTCTTTATCTATTATCCAGTGTAGTCTCCTTATTTTAAGGTCATCTGATTAGAAACCATAATTCCAACTGCAACCTTGATTCTTTCTTGCTTGCCATTTAAGGTTACATACTTTCAGGTTTTGGGGATTAAAAATGTGGACATGTTTGAGGTGCCCTTATTCTGCCTAGCATAGTACTCCTTAAGTTTAAGCACCATGCCAAGTTTTAGACCTCTAAAATAAAGAACTGAAAGTATCACCTGTAAAATTTTTGTCTATAATATTTTTTTCACTTATTCATTACATAAAAGTGTTATAAAACTTTGTTTTTGGTTGAGTTACTTGGATAATTATCTTTAGTTCTCACACTGGTTTTGTAAAAGTTAAAATAACATGGACTTAAACTCTTAACCAAACATAAAAATTCCAGTTTTAGAACTATATTAATTTTAGAAACAAAGGACAGAAAAGGGTACTTATGAATATTAAGTAGGTTCTAAAATAAATTGTAAGTGAATAAAATTTCAGAACCTAATGATTCAGCTTCCATGGAAGACATATTAAAAATGACAGCAGGGTTTGACACTACAAGTTTTCTTTACTTCTTTATGACCTTATTTATTCAAACTTTTCAGGGTCAACAAAAAGAATTAGGTATTTGATTTGGGTGTATGAATTTTTAACTTGAGGGTTTCTGACTCCAACTCTGTCAAGACCTCCTGACCTTACAACTTGAAGTGATTTGATTTAGTCAGCAAACATGCCGGTCATTGTTTCATGTATAAACAAAAGCCATTTTTTGTCTTTCAAACTAGATTTAAAATTCACTGACATGATAGAAATAGAATTTAGACTGAATGCCATGGAATAATTAATGATATATTTATGTTGTGAAAAATAATTGCCATTTTCATTGATACTGAGCCAAGATAAATTGCAGCATGAGTTCCCAAAACGTCTTAGAAGTTCCATCTTGTTGTTTATCTTCAAGATCTCTGGGTGTATTTTTGCTTACTCTGTGGTTTACAGGCTGTATTACATGAGGCCTGAATGTTTAAAGGCATATAAATCAACGAATTATGATTGGAAAAGGAGTCTTTATGTTGGAGATAAATTTGGAGTAAGAGTAATTATAGTAAAAAATTTTTTTTTTTAATTCTTAAGCAAATAAAGACACTTCAAAGCACCAGGAGTTTGCATCCTTCTTAAGGCTGTATTTGTTGCCATTGCTGCTATTTCTGATATGACACTAAATTGACATTTGCATTTCTTTCTTCTTACTGTATCATGAGATTTTAGGTACCCTCCTTTAATTTAAAGTGCATGGCTAAACTACTGAGTCTCAAACATCTATTACTCTATACATTTTGTGTGCTCAATAAACATTTGTTTACTAAGAAACAACTCTTTATCTGTTTTGGAAGGGATATATTTAGTCATCAAATTAAACCTCCCATTTTAAGTGTTTAATCCAAACGTTGCAAAAAGGTTAAAAAGTCCAGGATTTCTTTATATTGTGCATTAATTATATGAATGGATTTTTACATTTTTATGTGAATCTTAGCTCCAAATCTCCAAATTTTTAGGATTTCTGATGTTTCATTTTCTTGGATATACACAGAGAATAATTACAACTACCTTTCTAAATTATAAGGATTAAAGGAAATAACACTAGCATAGTATCTTATTCATGAAAGATATTCAAGAGCATTTTTTTGTTGTTTGGTGTTTTCTTTTCCTTTCTTTTTTTCCTTTTCAGTTAACAGGGTGGTAAGTCCAATCTAGGATACTTTTTCAAACTGCATTCTGTTGCTTTCAAAAATTGGTCATTGGCTTTTTTGTGTGATAAAATGAATGATAAAAAAAGATTTGAGGCTTTGAATATACAATATCCTTCAGGAGAAAGGAGAATTAGAAGTTCCCAGTCCCTGTAGGCCAACAGATAAATTTCAGAATGGTAACTCTAAGGTATGACCTAGAGAAATATATGAAATAATTTCTTAAACCATGTTAATGGCTTGTTTCATGGCATTGGCATTCTTAGCGGTTAATATTCCCGTAGAGTCATGGACTTTTCTCTTGAGAACTGGAATTTCTTTCCCTTTGATTTCTGCATATCTCATAAACCACTGGTTTTCTTGATTACAATACCATTCACCCTTGAACAACATAGGTTTGAACCTCGTAGATGCACTTGAATAGAGATTCTTTTACACCAGATGCAGGTCCTGGGATGCAAACCCAGTGAATAGGGAGGGCAGATTTTTTGAATGCGTGGGTTCTGCAGGGCCGACTGTGGGGCTTGAGAATGCGTGGATTTTGAAGTTCTGGGGGTTGGGTGTCCTGGGACCCATCCCCTTTGTATACTGAGGGATGACTGCACTGTTAGATGAGCAATCTTATACAGGCTCAGTGAGAGTATTTGAAGGCTAAAAAAGAGGTTATAGGTACGTTCCTCATACTACTATACCTGAATTAGCATACCTTCAGTTTAGTTCACTTGTTAAGGGAGGAAATGTAGCATAAAAACCTTATGCACCTCAAGGAGTATAGGTAAAGAATTACTCAAATTTAAGACAAATGTCCTCAAATCCTCGTTGAAAGCTCACAAACATACCTCATTTAATACTTATTTGTTATGAAGCTTAACTTCCCTAAGTTCAGGGAACATTTTATTACATATTTCTAAGTACTTCTGGATATTATTTATCCTCTGAAAAGTTAGTAATATGATTGAAAATATCATATTATTCTTTTTGACAAGTAGGCATATGAAAATTCTTTGAAAATAAAAGCCCTATGAATAAATAAATGTAAGGCATTGTAAGAATAATGAATATGATGGTGGTGATGATGATGATGGTAGTGGTGGTGGTGAGAGTGATGAAGATGATTATGAAGAAGATGATAATATAATAAAGAGTATAAAATTTGAAGTGGAGCAGAATTGAACAGAAGAGCAAAGAGATATGGTCCCTGCTGTTAAGAGTTTAGCATATCATGTGGACTAGTGTAGGTACAGACATTAAAAAGAGGAATCATTTATAAGTATTATAAATAAAGGAATTTCGTGTTTATAGTTTGGTGTTGCTGTGGTAGGTAGTCAGATGGAAAAGGTACATTATTATCTCCTGAATAATAATAATTAAAGATATAATAGTTGAACACAAATGTCAATAAATGACCTCATTTGGTAGGGATTACAGGAAAAAAGAGGCAGCTCCTGCTTGAGAAAGGAGACCTGAAATTCTAAAAGAAAGTATCCGATCAGAGGATTTTTTCAGGGGAAAAGCTATAGTTTTAAGTGAGTGACTAAATGTGAGGATAAGGAAGAGAAAGAAATCAAGCGGATTCAAAGTTCCTCACCTGGAAAGATGAAAGAATGAGTGCCATCACGGAAACAAGAGGACCAAGAGGAAATTTTAGTAGAAGACAATAGCCATGAGTCACTCTTGTTTGGAAGGAGTTTGAAGGAATAGGGAGCTCTACTTTTGCTTGGAAGGTACAATTAGGCAATTTAAAAAGAGGCATCAAGCCTGAGCCTCTATGGCCAATAGGGAGATCAGATGACATTTAAGGATGAGAAGAAAGTGAAGAAAGATTGGGAAGTAAGGCAGTCTTAGGGGGAGACTTTTGAAGAGATTTGCCTAAAATACGTTAACCCAGGTAGAGATGTCCAAAGGCCAGGGCGGGAGGGAGGTAGTATTCCAATATACAATTTGGGAGAGGACTCAGAGTTGGAAATAAGGGATTCTAGCCATCTGAGGAGAGATGATCATTGAGGCTTTCTGAAAGGATACAATGGGTTATGAATAGAATAACAAGCAATAAGACGAAAACTCCAGAGGCTTAGAGGAGTGTTGAGAGGCGTGGAGGTAGAGAAAACAGCAAAAGCAATCGGAGTCGTGGTAGACAAGTTAGAAGAGTGTTGTGAAACAGAATGAAAAGAGTGGACAGGATTTAGGGGTGGTCAACACTGAAATGTTGTAAGAGACCAAGACATGTTCTTTGAATGAATAAATGTGGGTGGACTGGGCGTATGTGATAGGTGTGCACAAATATTGCCCCTCCTCCCTTTAGCCTCTGTTGAGCTGAGTGATAAAGTTGATATTCGTAAATCTCTTTTCATTTATTGTGCTTTTGTCATGTCATTTGTGATTATTCAGAGAAGGGAATCCAGAGCACATGTGCTTCTTTTTAATTTGTGTATCTTCATACCTGCTTTCTCAAGTACCTTGTACACAATTTCATATTCTATTGTAACCACAGTTGTTATTTGCACAAAAGATTTGCTAACAAGTACTTTGATTTCTCAAGTGAACTCTAACATTTCTAATTCAATGTCTGTTTAGTATCTTTCAGAGAAAAATTCCTAATGCTTCCATTAAAATTAGTAAGTAGTACATGTCAAAAATAATAACAATTGAGTTTGGTGACTTTAATCTTTGGATAGAAAGCTCCTTTTGGTAATTAATTAAGAAAGTCTTACGGAATTCTTATGCTTTAATTTCCCTAATATAATTTTTGATGATTTTTTTAAATGTAGAGAGTGATTAAGACAATTTTATTTTCATAGCTATAAAGGAAAAGTCAGAAATAAAATTTGTCCCTAATTGCAATGACTTGATTTTTGCTACTATTTAATACTTTAGTTGATCCCTTAGTAGCTTTAATGTATATATCTTGTTTACTCAATTTAAATATTAGATTATTGGAGGCAAAGGCAATTTTTTTTCTTTTTCTTTTTAATTAGACAAGTAGCAGCCCAATACCTTATATGTGAATCACAGTAATAAGTTGAAAATCTGAATGTTTCAAGAACATCTGAACATTCAGGAAGAACCTTCAACAGTTACATATCCTTCCATTTTTCTTAATCTCTATCATTGAAGCATAATTCGTAATTCATCACAAGTCACTTTGTATGAAGTTTTGTAAGAATAACCTCAGAAATGTCTGTATTACATACAGACTTAAAAGGAAACTTTTTACCATGTCATCAACAAAATAAATATCTTGAACTCAAAACTAGTGGAATTAGATAAAAGTGGAATACCATCGGTGAAAACAAAACTTGGTGCAAAGGAAATGCATCTCGAAGAAAAAAGAAGTAAAAGGACAAGACATTGCAAAATAGGAGTGGGATATGGGAGCACTCTATTTTTTTTGTTTATTTTTCATAACTAGCAAATAACTCATTGTTTTTACCTCTGACAGTAACATTTGTGCATAAAGGTCATTTTCATTAACCTTAGGTTTGTAATTTCCAGCCTCCTTGCCCAAAGGCATTGCTGTTATTTACAATTTTTCTTAGTCCTATGCAAAACCAAACAACCATCAGCGTAAGGCTAAAATATGTTAAGTGCCTCAGGCACATTTCAATTAAGTATTAACATAGATTGGAAAATTTCCAAAACATTTAGAGAATATTACTTTCAATCATTTTCATTAAAATTAATAGCAAGTGTTAAAAAGTAATATGCCAGGGAGCTGGGGGAATTGAGTTCTTAGCTTTTAAAGGGCTGCTTGTGCTAATGTAGAAAGAACTTTAGTACAGTTTAGCCACATATTACCTAGTCCGATTAAATTCTGCATTTTGTGTGGGTAGAAGGAGAGGAGTAATGTGCAAATTAATTTTGTTTTAATACTTTCATATAGGGACTTCAAATTTTAATCAGTGTTTGCTAGATACCAAAAATAGAGAACTGGCATGTGAACAAGCTTAAAACCTCAAACTACACACATTCATCATTCCAGAAATACTTAAAGACATGTTTTGAGAAACAAGTTTATAGAAGAAAAAGAACTGCCCAAAGTAAAGATTATTATACCAATACAGAAATACTGAAATCACTATAAGAGATACAAATGTCCACTCTGGAAACTTTCCTTCAAATCTGGGCAAGGCAGGGATGTTGTATTGTTTCCACATTTTTTATTCCCTCAACTCTCAAGTACAACCATTCCTACTTTTGGTTTTCATAGCACTTCACACACACACACACACACACACACACACACACACACACACGCTCACACACACACACACATGCACACACACACGCACGCACGCACGCACCCCCTTCTTTCTGTCTCTGTCACTGTTTTTCACTGTACATTAAGCATCTCAGGAAAAAGGTTTATGTCTAATTTAACTTTGTTTTAATTTCAAAATACAATGGTGGTACAAATCTTTTGGTTACATGGGTCGCTTTTATGATGCTTGAGTCATCTAATTTAACTTTGTATCCTTGGCCCCTAGGACACTGACTGACACATAACAGGTGCTCAAGTATATTTAATGAATAGATTAATAATTTAAGCCTTGTAGGCAAATAGAGTAAGACAAAGGGTAATTAATTCAGAATAGTATGAGGAGTATCTAAGGCAAAATGTTTCCCATATTGCAAACTGATTCTAAGTAAATTCTCATAGAATTTGAAAACCTGCTGGATTCACTATGCTTCAAGGAGTTATTACTGTAAACAGAAAAAGATGACTGGTTCAGATGAGAATAGATGTGGGACACTTAGAACTGGTATTTTACCACATTTGCCACTATGTTACTAATCCTTAATTGGGAGGGGTTGGCATAGGCATAAGAATTACATTTGTGCTAAATACAATATAATTAGTTCTAAAGGCATGTAAGTTATAGTTTGATAAATTGTTATAAAACTCTTCCATAATAGTTTGGTTGTTCTCAATTAAATTTTTTCCATAACTTCAAATTGAAATATATTTTTAGACTCACTTATCTGGTTATAAACCTGGTCTCTCTTGATAAACGATAAACTCTATAGTAACTGAATCTGCTGACATGATTGATATTCCCATAGATGCCGGAATAGAGGCATTTTTAAATTGTATTTTTCCCAAGAATCATATCTTATTGTATGTTTTTATAAAAGTTATTTGAAATGAAGAAATAATGTATCTTTGAAAGATTGATTATTAATACATAAATAAAATATATAGTATGAATTAAATATCTTCCATCTAAGGTTGCATATTGATAACAGATAAAGTAAAATTATGTTTCTTCATATAAATAGAGAGTAGTAGGAACTTGAACATTGTTTGTGTATTTATTTATTTTTTACTCTTGTCTCTAATTTTATCTCTGTAAGGCTTTGATCTCTATTCAATAAAAGATTTTTGCTGTATTTTGTTAAGCAATTTTCCTGATAAAGAGAACACCCTTGTAACATTTTTTTTTCTTGAAACTAGCATCAAGCTGTTGACTTCTTTCCAGTGACCTTTGACATATAATGTTAATATATCATTACTAATCTATATTAGAGTTGAACTTAGAACCTTTAGACCCAGAATTGTATATTGGAAAGCTATACTCATGATTCCTATATTTTAGTAAAATATTTACTTCTTGGGTTATCTGTGAACAGATACGGCAAATTCATGTGAACACAATTGTAAGTGGATAAATCTTTGGGACTAAGATTACATGTAATTCAATTATTTCAAGAGGGATCATGCCCCCAAGAAAATGTGACATACATATTGCACAGGAGTCATCTATGGCTCTTCTATTGAGTAATTATAGTACATAGCTCATGCAGCTAACTTTTCTTCATTTGACATTTCAATTTTACCTTTGATTCTTAGTAATTTTAGTCAACTAGGTAAATATCCATGGTCTCTGTGGAAAAGGTTTAGCTATGGTCCACTTAGCAATATTTTGGATTAGTAATGACTTAAAAATTTGAAAATATAAAATGGATAACATAGCCTTAGGTTCTTTATGCCTTTAAAAGTAAAACCTAACCACTACATAGGTATGCAGCTATAGAGGTATAGAGCCCCTGCTCTGATACCAATTCTGCTGCCAAACCATCATTGCCAACTGATGGTGTCTTAGGACAGACCTGACAGGCACACACATTGAGTTTTGTGTAAAGGGGTCTATATTTTCATGGAAAATATTCTAAGTCAGAAGACTTCTGTTCTAAGTCAGATAGACTTGGTCACTGAATCTTTTATCTCAGACTTTGGGCAGATGAGTGACAGAAATTCTTTCCCAAATTCTTGCAAAATTCTGCCACTGTATCTCTGACACTTAGCAATGTGAGCTGTACAATTGATTCCACTGATGGGGCCAGCATGCTTCTGCTGTGCCTTTCTGCTGCCCACTTGACTCCATTTAAACAAAGGTTTAAACCAAACATGTTAAAAAATTATATCCAAACAAGTGGTCATCTTTCTCTTACCTCCAGGTGTAAAATATGCAAGAGGTTCATTAGAATACTCTTGTTCAAGATCTTCAGAAAAGAGGCCTCTGAGAATAGATATTATTATTATATACTAATCAACTATTAGTTGTCTAAATAGGATTTCTCTTTTTACATTGAAATAATACTTTTTCCTTTGGAAAGGAAATTTTCCTTTGGAAAAATTTAATTACCCTACATCAACAGTGTAGTGGAAGCCACCAATTATAGCATCTTAATAAAAACATGACCCAAGTAAAGTTATTTGTAGTTTTTTAAAAATTAAAGTAGAGAATAATTCCTAAATTTGCATCAGAGAATAAGATTGATCTTCCCTCCAGCCTCCAAGTCTGGAAAATAAAACTAATGGATAGAGAAAAGCAGAGACAAGAAATGACATATGAGAGATAGCATTTGGGTCTCCAGTTCTAGTGTTTCTGTGGCTCATTAAGCTTGTTTAAATGAAAATGTCCTCTATTGTCTAAATTAGTGTTGGTAGGGTTTCAGTTATTTGCTACTAAGACAGTCCTGAAAAAGTAGAGATGGTTAGTTACATGCAGAATTATTTCTGTAAGGAACTTGAACGTTTTCTGCAAGTAAAATGGAGCAGTGGGTGAGATTCTACCCTTGAAATGTTTATTTTCTTTGAAGTAGTAATATGCCGTCTTAACCATGCTAATGACAGACCTATAAGGCTAATTTTAATTCCATTAATAAATATAGAAATGCAGATTAGCAATTAAGCTGTAAAGAAAATAATATCTTGTTGTGTTCAATATTTGAGAAAATGTAGGACGTGAACACATCTTCATACTGTTCTTTGGACTTATATATTTTAAACAAATTTTTGTGAACATATCTTTATGGTCTACATTAAAACACTTGAAAAATGTACATATTTTTGACCCAATAATTCTACTTCTTATCCTAACGAACAAGTGATGGGTGGGTAAAAAGATCTGTTTAAAAGGCTGTGCATCATATCATTGTTTATAATAGTGACATATAAACAATGTAAAGTTAACAATAGGACACATGTTGTAAATTATGATGTTTGTTTTGCATAGTCAATGCTTAGGGAAAAAAATGTGGTACATCCACAAATGGAATAAAGTGTACCTTTAAAAATAATGTTGCAGAATAATATTAAATACTGTAAAAAACCAAAATTTTAACAAATTTAATTTAAAGCTCTAATTGGTTTTCATTAGTGATTTATGAATTGAGCAGCAGCATCCCATCTGTGAAATAGAAAGGCACTCCAGTGGGCATGCCAGAACAGTCGGATTTTATAAGGTAGCTTGAGCAGGAATCAGAAAAGAGCATAATGCAAAAATCAAATTGGTTAACATCAGGTTACTTCAGGTTATTTTTCTTATAAGAATTAAAGCAGAGGGGATTTCCTTATGCTGGCTCAGGTTGACTGGGTCTGTCTCCATTTCCATTGGATGCTGTGAATCTCCTATTTTTTTGAAAAACTGGCCTGAATTTTCCTTTTTTTTTTTTTCTTTAAAGTTTTAGTTTGATTACTTCACATTTAACATGAGTGACTCCATTTTGGTTTGGTCTGCTACTGCCTAGCACAAGAGCTCAGTCCAAAACAATGGCCCCCCAATAAATTTTATTTAACCATACTGTAGCAAGATACTCATGATGTTTCATATGAAAAGGATATGTGAGAAAACATTATTTCAAGTGTAATTTTATTTTTGTTTTAAATGGAATTTTTATGTTAAAAAAAGACTGAGTATATACTTCAGAATGTTAGTAAAAATTATCTCTGGGTAAAGGGTTATTGAGTAACTTTCACATTTAATTTTTATTTTCTCAATTTTTTCATGACAAACATTTTAAATTAGTTTAAACCAAAAACAATGGCATTCCACAGAGAAGTGATGCAATACTGATTGTGCAGAGCCTTAGAGAGTTAATACCACTTTTTGAATGATGTGCTTAGAGACTTCCTTATTTGCTTTTGTTAGGCTTTGGGACACGATTTGGTGTTTCTTTATCTTATGCAAAACATACTTAGGGCATGCAAACCATTATGCATAATATGTTAGAAAACTTAATATGGGTCAAACAAAAACATTATGTGCTTGAGTGTGAGACAGTTGACTTTCAGAGGACATGCTATATCCCTAGAGTAATTGAGGAGAATCTCCCAGGGGTGTGTGCTGTGATAAACTGAAAACTACCCATAATCATATTCAGGATACAGTGTATCCTTAGTCTGGACAACTTTTACATCTAAATTAGAGAGTTCTCATTGCTTGGATCTTTGGAATCTGACTGACATTAAGATTTGTCTTAGGAACAGGTAGCTCTCTGATTGAGGCCTTGAGTTCAAGTCGTATGTGTTACGTCATTTATTAGAGATCTTTATGATAGAGTATTGGGAACAAGTCTAGGCAAAAATTAAGTGATAATTTGTTTCTCACTCTTCACTCTGTTTGTGCGTATATCATGTATTTCTCCTGGGAACTCTACAGGGAGAGGTGGATGTGGTTTATAGTAGGATTAATTAATTTTTGGTCCCCTAGCAAAATACCATAAAAACCTTATCCATACTTCTAATATAAATTTAGAAAACCCAAGTTCACCAATTAAAAAAAAATACTACTTGAAAAAGAGTTTCAAGTCTCTGCTTGACTAACCTATCTACTAGAATATTATTTATGGTATCACGGTTGCCAGAACTTTTCCTGGAAATTAGTAAGCATTGCATAAATATTTGTTGAATAAATTGCATAAAAGAATGGAAAAAAGAATTCATTAGATTTGACAATAAGAGGCATAGTGACCACTAGTAGAATATTTTATTATGAGAGTAGAATTGCTGGGTTGCTATAGGGTAATGACTATATGAGAAATGAGGGATGGCTCCAATTTTATAAGGTAGGCTTTGACTTTCTGAGTCCTATGCAAGGTCATGTTAACAGTCTATCTCTTATTCTGCCAGTTTATAATCCCTCTGTTAAATGGCAGGACTCCAGAGACACTTCCCAAATATGATTGTCTCAGGGTTCTCAAAACCAGAGACATCCATTTTTTCTGGAAATACTGCCTAGATTGCCATACTAACTCATTCCTTTGGCCAGTGTTTACCCCTCTTTCCAATCTGCAGGGAAATGGCTTTCTATTATGGTATTCAGCGCCTTTCAAAGGGGGTGCCACATTAAAAGGTCCAATGACTGTGGTAACACAGATCTTTAAGCTGTATCACATACTTTTCTTCCTCCCAGGTTGTCTAGATCCTCCCCAGAGACTGAGTTGGAGTAATTTCAAATACAGCTCACACTTTACCTATAATCCACTCTCTGAAACCCCCAAGGCTGGGCTGCTGAGATTGGCCCATCACACACATCTACTTCCCAACCTTTAGCCAGAGTCTTCCTTGTGGACCCAGTGCTCTTTCCTATGATCTGATTTTTTTTTTTTTTAGGAGACACAGCATATTAAATATGTATATACTTTATCCTATTTATATTATTACAGTTTTTTTCTCATGGGACTCCTGGTCATTGAACAAAATTCTTTTGTGTGTTTTTTTTCCCTCTGTTAGGTGTCCTTTGAGCACTCCATACCAATTATGGAATTGTCATCTACCTGGAGCACGGAGAGAGCCACTTTTGAGTTGTCACATAACCTTCAATCAGTCATGTGTCTTAGCTTTGATTCATGCAAGACTCCTTACTGGATTTTAAAAAATCAAATATATTTGCTTAAAATTTACCTCTTCTGCAAAGAATTTTAGCTAGCTTATAGTAAAAGGCATATTTAATAAACTAGTAAAAATATAAGGTAAGAACCAAGCAAAGAGATTTCAATGTAAGTCAACACAACTAATGTTATTTATTCATATTTATCTCTAAGCTTTCAGGGGGCCAGAATAACAGGGAAACATACATAATTCAAGTTATTAGGCAGTAGAAATAATAACTACTCTTTAGGAGAAACAAATTTATAAGTAATTATAAACTCGATTGTAAATAGGATGCACTGAGTGACAGAAAATATTCTCAATAAAATGTTAACACAAACGCAATAATTAATTGAAATACTTAAGAAGCACGTCAAAGTCTTTTTTTTTCTAGAATTATTTGGCACTATGGTGAACTCACAAAATGCTGTTTTTCCAAAAGTAACTAAGCTACAAAGATTTTATATCTCCCTATCATGATGTGATAAATTGCCTACTTAAATTCAGCAAATATTTTCTGTTTTATGCTATGAAGCATGGCAGACAGCTTAAGTTGGGAGTTCAGCATATATGGAGCTTTCAATTTTATGTAATATTATGCTTTCACTAATAGGATGGAAGATTTATATATTCTTTAATTGACTAGGGATTAGTGGTGTAGGTTAGTGGTCCCAAACCATTTTTGCACCAGGAAAGACAATTTATCCACGGCTGTAGTGGGGCAGGCAGGGCGGTGGGGGGCGGGTGTTGGCAGAGCTCAGGTGGTGATGTGAGTGATGGGGAACTGGGGAACGGCTATAAATGCAGATGAAGCTTTGCTCACCGGCTGCCTGCTGCTCGCCTCCTGCTGTGTGGCTGAGTTCCTAAGCTCCATGGAAGACAATTTTTCTATGGATTGGGTGGGGGCGAGGAGGAGGCGGAGCTCAGGTGGTGATGTGCTAACAGGCCACAGACCACTCTTGGGCCTCAGCCTGGGAGTTGGGGACCACGGGTATAAGTGATGAAAGAGGCCAACACTTCACTTTTTGTATTTTGAAGGATTTGATAACTACACGATTAAAATGAGAAAAAGAGAATAATCAAAAATGGTGCCCATGATTTAGGTCTTACCCCCTACAGAATAGCAGTGCCATCTACTGAGATTGGGAAATAGCAGGAAAAATCACAAATTCCTCTTTTGGGCATATTAAATTAGAGATGCCTGTTACACATTCACATCTTACTTAACCTCTGTAGCATTTGATGGTGTCTAGCACTTCATCACTTTGAAAACTATTCTTTTCTTGACTTCTTCTCCTCATTTCTGAATTATTGTTTCTTAGCATTTCATTCCTCTCACCACTTAAATGCTGCTTTTCTCTTGTTTTCCTGTATTATCACAACTGCACAGGACTCCAACAATTGTCTATATGCTTGACTCCAAATTTAGGTGTACTTTTTTCTGAACTGTAGACTCATTGATTCAAGTGAACCTCAAACTACACAAGCCTCAGACTCTACTCACCATCTTTTCCTATATGCCTGTCCCTCTTTCCTCCGTGAATAATATTTAATATTTATTGAGAGTTAACTGTGTATCAGGCCGCACAACAACTTACTGAGGCAGGTATTATCCCACTTTACATATGAGGAAATTGAAGCACTTAGCCGCTTAGATAAGTGCCAGAGCTGGGGTCCAAACTCAGGTAGTCCTCTCCAGAATCTGGGCTTAACTTCTATGCCATACAACACCTCTGTTATCACTTTCTCTTCAGGCAATTGAGTCAGAAATCTGGAGTCATTTCAGCCTTCTCCTGAAGCTTATATATCCAATGTGTTATCACATCCTCTTAATGGATCTTGAATCCATCTCCTTTGTTTTGTTCCTACTGTTAATGTCATACTTCAGATCTTCATTATTTCTAACTAGGACTATTACCACCACTTACTAAATGATTACTTTCTCTCCAATCTTTTATCTCTTCCACAGTGCTGCTAACTAGTATTTTATAAGATGCAAAACTGATCACATTCTTTTCCTACTTAAATCTATCAATGGTCTTCTCATTGATAGACATTATGAGCCTGGTGTTATGAATTTGGGCCCACGAATATGGGCCTGAATCCTACTTGACTATTTATTTCACTTGTGTGTAAGTTATTTAATGTCTCTAGCTGTAAAAATAATATCTTAAAGTGTATATATGGTAGTACCTATGTCATAAAGGAGCCTTAAATGAGAAAAGGCATTCAAACTATTTCAAGAATACCTAGCATGTAGGAAAAGCATAATAAATATTGGTGATAATTTTATCATCATCATCATCATCATCATCGCTATTATTTTAATGTCTAAGGCAAATCCAATTCAGCCTGGCATACAAAATCCCCCATGACCTACATCTACTTCTCCAGCCTTATCTCACACTGCTCAATTCATACATCACGTGTACCAGGCCCGGTAACACATTGCATGTTTCACTCATCTGTGCTTTTGCTCAGCTGCCCTTTCTGCCAGGAATCCTAATTCCCAGCTTGGAGATCTGGTGAAATGTTTCTCATATTTTTTGTTGTATGAACATCACAGTGTACTTACATAAACCTAGATGGTATAATCTACTACACACCTATGCTATGTGACATAGCCCGTTGCTCCTAGCTACAAACTTGTTCGGCATGTTGCTATACTAAATGCTATAGACATGTATCTCATATTTTAAGATTTGATATAAGAAACACCTTTTACAAATTCTACCCTGATTCCTCCCTCTCATTCTACTCAGGACTAAGTTGTGGCTCTCTGGTATCCTTCCTATACACCACAAACTTCTCTTAGTGCCCATAGTGTTTGAATGTAGTATTCGTCTATATATCTATTTCCTTCTTTCAGTCTCTGAACTTTATTGATCTTTGTATTACCAGCACAGAGCTCAAAGCCTACAATATAACAGTCAGTAAAGATGTGAGGAGGAGCCCTGCTACAGCACATGAGTCCACCTTAGACCATCAGCCAAACTGTCAGCTCATCAAAGACACATGAGCAAGCCCACTCCACAACAACAGCACTGTTAAGTTGAACCACAGACTTGTAAGAAACAAAACTGGCCACTTGGTGTTTTAAGTACTAAATTTGGGGCATTTGTTTAATGACAATACCTAACTGATACAGATACATAAATAAAACAACAAGAAAAGAAAGCAATCTAATTTCAATTCTAGATTTTCCATGAGAATAATATAAAAGGAGATTTTAAAGAGGAATTTGTCTTTTTCTATGGGAGGAAAAAAAAATATCTCATGAAGAAAAAAAGAAAAAAAAAACCCTACAAGATTAGGGGCTTTTTCACTCCAATTATAAAAGTTCTAGCTCCAGCTCATCACTCCCTCCGCCTCCGTTTTCTTAGCGGGCTATTGACAAGAGTCATCAGAGACTCCAAGGCATCCAGTTATTTTGTAATAGTGGAGAGCAACTGCGTGTGATGAGTGTCTGGGGCACAATGGAAGTCAGTATAGCTCCATGTACAATGTCAGGATTTTTCACAACGCTTCCCAATTAACTTCCAGAGAGCCTGACTACAATATCACCAGCTGCTCACTCAATCAATTTCTACACATTTTCCTGAGCTAAATGGGGCTTGCATGACTGAATTTGCATAGGAGTTTTCTCCAGTTGCAATGTCATAACTAGCGGGTGAAGTATTTGGAAATGACTTTTTTCTGCTTTGTGGGATATTGTCTTTGATTTTATATTTTCCCTGTCTCATTCTCCAACATCGCTTTGCATCTATAAGATTTGTAATTGGAATGAGAGTCAAAAACCAGCAATGAGAATAATGAAGTAGAACTTACTTCTTTCCTTAATTTATTCATTTATTAATTCATTTTTTTAACCATGTACTGATTGCTTATCTGTAGGGCAGTATGCTAGGTGCTGGGGATACAATAAAAATAAGAAGGAGTTCTTGAAATCATGGAAATAACATTTTAGGGAAGAGTCTGGAAATACACAAGTAAACCACAGATAATGATAGAGAGGCTGTAATTTAGGAAGGTTAGTAAGAGAAATCCTCTCTAAGAAGGTGCAATTTTAGCTGACACCTGAGGAAGGAAAAAGAGTCAGCACTGGGAAAACTTTGGGAAGGAGAATTTCAGAAAGATAGAAAAGTAATGGTAAATGGTGTTTTGTGGGCAATCGCTCATTGGGTACAGAACTGACAGGCAGCCAGTGGGACTGTAACACAACAGAAGGTACATGAGTGATAAGAGATAAGATGGAAGAGCTAAGGAAAGAATAGTTCATGTGGGGCTCTGAGAACCACACTGAGAATTTGGATTTTACATGAACTGGGCTTTCAGATGACTCTGTCTGTGGTGTAGAGCTGAGATCAGAGAGTGCAAGAGAGAAAGAGGAAAGACCATCTATTGCACTGATACAGGTGAAAGATGTAAGATTTGGATGAGAGAAATGATAGTGTAAATAGAAAGAAATGGGCAGATTATGTTGTATTTTGGAGGGGGAGCTGGCTGAACTATGCGAATAGATGTTTTAGAGTTTCTTCCTGTGCAAATTATGGCTATAAGCTCTAGTTTTGGCTATAGCACTTTATCAGATTCAAACCAAAGGAATGTTTCCATCCAATGGAGGACATCACAATCTTGCCAAGATCAACAACTCAGGTTCCTTAATTTGCATATAGGCAAAACTACAGCCAGATGGGTAAAGTTTTAGAATGAGCTCATGGAAGAAAACTGTTAGATGATTTAGATGTATAAAAATGGCAAAAATGTGGAAATTGAAACATTCTGCCAACCAAAAAATTCCCTAAAGCAACATTGCTTCATAAGTGGTCCCTATTTTACAGACATGGACAGGAAAACTAGAATTAAACTTTACAGATATGTTTTTGAGAAATATATATGCTTTATTCATATAAACCACACCAAGTCAAATGAATTATTAGTAGTTTATAGTGACAGACAAAGTGACTAGGAGATGAGTTCATATTAAGTGTCAAAGTAATAGTAATAACTATCTACTGAAAAGTTCCACATTGTCAAGTCATAAGAGAAGATTAGGATCAAAGTACAAGACCACATAAAGGTACAAGGTAGCAGGGAGTGCAAAGAAAAATAACGGGGCAATGAAAATACTAAAATATGGAATCAGGAAAACCTCTGAAAAAGTGTGATACTTTGTGAGAAATTACAAGGAGTGTCATATTGATATTTATACTGACTGAATGTTATGCCAAGAACAATGTGTTCAAATTTTCTTTGAATAGGACTATGGCTTTCAAGACATACATCCAGAATAATGTAGACTGCAAAGGGAAACATTGACCTAAATATAACTTCACAGTACCCAAAGAGAATACAATAATCAAAGGATAAACCAAGTGGGAATCTTACAAAGATCATGTATTTACTGATAGCAAATTGACCCTATGAAACATCAGCTTGATCTTCTGGATGAGTAATTTCAAAGTCTCAACAAATTACCAACTATGTCCAGAAAGTCCACATAAAATTTATCATACCTCAAAAGGTAGGACAATTTTACACCTAATGGGTACAATGCATGATAGCTACCTTGGTGATGGGCACATTTATAACTTTGACTCAAACTGCACAAAAGCAAATCACGTAATCAAAATGTTTGTACTCCCATAATATTTGGAAATTAAAAAAAAGATAGGAAAAGAGGTAGATCAGCAAGAGAGGCCTGGAGGATCACAAAGAGTATATAAAAGAGATTTATTCAGATAGTTAGAAAGTGGACTTAGACTAAGATTCAGCATATAAAGATTGAACCTGGAAAATGCAAAAAGAAAAAAAAGAGAAAGCATGAGAGCAATGTACAGTGATTATTAAGGCAAATAAAGGCATTGCAAAAATTACAGAAAAATAGATAGATAAAACTAAAATACAGAAGGAGAAGATATGAATATGCTGAATGGGACAAATCATTATATGTTAAATTCAAAATTTCAAAATCTACAAAATCAATCTCAGATGTAATCCCAACAGATAATGAATGAAGTACAGAAGCAAAATGGCATTACCTACAGTCAATGTAGACCAGCCAATGGGAAGAATTAAAAAGAGCATGTTAGAAATACTGTTTTTAAAGTCTTTTAACTCCTCAAAGGAGATACATGCATTAAAGAACATGGAAGAGAGTGACAAACAACATCATCAAAGGATTTCACAAGTCATTATGAAGACAGAACAAACAATAAAACAGACCCAAACACAGATATTATGAATGGCCATAGGGGCTGAACATAGTCTTGTCAAACAAAAAAGAAATAGAAAATATTTAAAACAAAATGCATTGGGTAGAGTGTGAATGGATTATATGAATGGAGTAATATTTGTTTGGTAGGACTAAATTCCAAGGACACCTATGTGATCATCTGTATGTTCTGAGCAACTGGACACAGTGGAATATTGTCAGTATACGTAAAGAATATGCTTTGTTCACAATGATTGTGATTATATTCATGTGGATATGTTATAAAGCATAGTAAATTAGAGTGAGCTAGAGAAAGGTGTGTATTGTAGAGTGCATATGTGTATGAATTATGACTCTGAAGTCCCAGTTCTGTGATAGTACTTTATTATTAGTTCCAACCAATCAGAGATGTCTACATACAGTAAGGGACATACCTTATCAGGACCAACACAGTAGGGTTGCCTTATTTCTATATACAGTCATGCTCTCCATAACGATGTTTCGGTCAATGGTAGACCAAAAATACGATGGTGGTCCCATAAGATTATAATCCCATATTTTTACTGTACTTTTTCTACATTTAGATATAAAAACCTGCACCATCATGTTACAATTGCCTATATATTCAATACTTACAGGTTTATAGCCTAGTAGCAATAGGCTATACCATATAGCCTAGGTGTGTAGTAGGCTATCTCATTGAAATTTGTGTAAATTCATTCTACAATGTTCAAAGACAGAATTGTGTAAGGATGCATTTTTCAGAATGTATCCCCATTGTTAAGCAATGCATGACTGTATATAAAACTATAACCATCATACAGGTGGATGTACTAAAGGCAGATGTGGAAATATCCAAGTTCAACATATTAGTGTTGCCTGATTTACAATGCATAAAGCCCACATCCAGATGGCTGGAGGTAACAGAATCAAAGTTTAGAATGATCTATGTAGGAGCAATATATATATTCATTAAGTACAAAAAAATTCTGAGTTTTTGTGATTCAAAAACACTTTTTTTCCTGTTTCAGGGGAGCATGGTATCCCTCTCCTCTCTTAACACAGGAAATCTGGATCTCTGGCCATCTGCTCCTGACACTACTCTGCACCCCATCATAAAATGCAGAAAAGAAAAACCAGAACCCCACTATGCCAGGGACCAGTTTTTCTGTGCTTTTATCCGTGCAGTTCTCACGGCAACTTTGCTGGGTAGATATGTTAAGCCTATTTTACAGGTAAGAAAATTAAATTTTAAGTGAATTTACAAAATTTGATTAAATTTCACACGATTGTTAACTAGTAGATCAAGCTGAGATGAAAACCTCAATCTCTCTACTCAAAATTCTATTGTTTTCTTTTAGAAACTTTATGGAATTTTTAATATTCAAAAGCTACCATTTACTATTGCTTTGTTTTGATTTGTAGAAGCAATACATGGAATAAAAGCTAACTGGGAAACAACAATTCCCTTTGCCATCTTTCATCTCATTCCTCCATCACCCAGTGAAGGCTGTCTGGTGAAAACTATTGTACAAAATTTTGTTTCAGCTCAAACTCTAAATATGTAAGCCTTTCACACCCTCTCTTCTCATTTTGCACTGTCAAAAATTGCAAGGAAGATCCAGTCTAATTTGTCTTTTCAGTAAAAAGAGTGGAGAGCTTGGAACAGACATAGAAATAGTGCATGGATCTGTATCACGGTGGTAAAGCATAGTCTGTGAATGGCTAGGGCTGTGAACTATTTTGTATATATAGTTGATATACGTGTATATAAACATACACATAATTCATGAATATGTAGTTTATATATATAATCTTTAGAATAACAAATATATTTAAAGAGAAGTTTTCTGAACATGCAAAGAAATACTAAAATCAACCACCACACTTGTTTAATGTAGATACTTGTGTGTTGTTTAATTTTGCTTTTAGAATATTGTGCAGTGGCCTCATGATTTGGTTCCAAGGTAGTGAATTAAGAAGTAGCTTTAAATCTATGAAGAAAGAATTTCTAATGGAAAATTTCAGACAAATCTTTTATAGGTCACATTATCCCCACTGCAACTATAGCTTGCACAGGCAACAATGTGAAATAATAACTCTTTTCAAGACAATTACAAGATTTTCTATTTTCCCGAGTTCTTTTCTAATTTCAGTCTTCCTGAAATAAAATGCTGAAAATGTACCTGCATATTTTCCAGGAAATGGGGAGTAAGAAAGAGGGCCCTTCATTAACAGCTACCAGCAAGGGCAGTACAGATATCCCAAAGCCAGGGAAAGCATCTGATTAATAAAATTGAATCACTTGTAAATCAGTGGTAAAATGTCAGATCCTTGAATAGGTTGGAGGATTTATTCTAATGAAAGAATGGCAATAAAGAATCATTTACAACCGAAATGGGGATGGAAGTAATTAAGAGCTCCTTTGAAAACAGACGAATAAATGAAGGAGTTGGGTAAGGCTAGAGTGTTAATAGGACAGAGGCAAAAAAAAACCAGCTGCAGACCATTTGTCTTCTTGATTAGCTAACTTTATGGATTTTTTTAAGGCAGAATTCTGTTGAAAACACCATGGTAAACATAAATATTTCTCCAAATGGCATGATAATGACTCTGGAATCAGACGTCAAATATAAAAGCAAGACCACATTTGAAAGTCAATGGAAAACAATTTTTTTTTCACAGTGCCAGATTGAATATAATCTTTGAAATTGCTAAATGCTACAATATAGAAACAAAATATATCAGGTTGTTTAGCAATAAAATATCAAAGTTACAAAAATGGGAATGTTTGAGGGCAGACTGAAAGTTCCATTTGTTTACATTTTAACATAAAGTTATTTTAGATTAAATCTTACTATCCTTTCTGGCCCAAATCAATTCTTGCTTTAAATATCTTTAGTATGTTGCCGCAACTTTTATTTGGCCTTATAAATTATAATGTGTTCTTAGTTCACTTTTAATTTGTATATAGCTCATATTTCAAAATAGATGTAAACTTCCTAAGAGAAGAAAACAAACATAAACAATTTCTAGATTTTGGTAACCATGGGAGAAGCATCAGTTAGGAATCTCCAAGAGACCCCAAAACAGATCCAAGTTTACCTGAGCAGAAAAAAGAAAAGCAAAAGAGAAATGTATTGGCTCACTTAAAAAATTCATAGGTCAATTTTTCAGATAACACTGGATATGGGGCTTAAAATACTTTTTACTAAAACTCAATTTTTATTTCTCCATTTTTAACTGTTTACCTCTCCAAGTTTATTTTTTCTCACTGGTGTAGGTTTGAGATGGTTCTCAACTCACGATCACAGGGCTATAGGCCTTAGTTTTTCTATCCAGAAGGAATAGCTAGAATATCGTTCCCATAAAGAGAATAGGAAAAAATATCTTGTTGCTTCTCATTGCTCTTACTATGATCACTTTTCTATCTCTAAACTAATTATTTTAGCAGAGGTATGTAATAAAATAACTAGGGAGACTTAGTTCATGAGTACCATACCTGAGCTAGGCGTGGAGATCATCTAGCCTCAAATAGAAGTGTTGAGAATGGTAAGACAGGATGGCTCCATAGAGACAGATGCTAGGTTCAGTTACCAGAAAAAAAGTAAATGGATTCTGGATGCACAGACAAATTTGTCTTCTGCAGAAATATTAAATTTTATATATATGCACACATATATATATATTTGAACTGAGGCATCTTGGGGAAGAATTCCAAAATATGCATGATAGTGTGATAGTGTGTTTGATGTGGGAAATTAAGGTTGAGAAAGTAGGCTTAGGTTAGATTACAGACAGACTTGAATACTAGGCTGAATATTTGAGACATTATGCTCTTCTCAGTGGACAAACATTAATGAGAATTTTGAACAGAAGAGTATCATGTGCATTAGGTACTTCCTCCTAATTGTTATTGAAATATATAGCAATGAAAATGAAATGTAAATGTCACAGCTACTCTACACCTGGAATTGGTTTTGTATGTGATTCTGTTATGTAGACAGCTAGGGACCTATGGCCCCTCCTGGGGACAAGGCAGGCATCCCTAGTGACTGCCACACCAGGGAAGAGGGAACACCCTACCAATCAGAACTTGGTGCACCAACTGCAAAAGAATACAGAGGACTCTATAGCCCATGGACCAAACAGCATAGGTATAATAGAGTCTGGAAGGTGACCTAGAACAACCTAAGTCTAATTATCATGTCATTAGGTTAAGTCTACATTGCAGTTCACCCTCCCGGAAATTGGCTTTCAGAGAGGCTCAGGGGAGATCCTCACAGAAAGATTCAGGTCATGTCTTTCAAAGCAGTTTGGTGATGATGTCTGAACCACAAGCAAGGTCCAGTCTAGACACTATAAAACCAGATCCAGACCATAACCAAGGCCATTTTTTGTTATGACAAGAGGCTCCTTTGCTGTTCTATAAACCTGTATCTTGCTCTTGCTCTGTAATCCTATATTTCTCTCCTCAATAAACCTCATTTAGTGCTTATCTTGCTTTCAGTGTGTCTGGTCATTCTTCAGCCAAGAACACACCCAGAACTGATATTTCAGACTGCTGACCTGACAGTTCTCTGTTTCAACCTTATGAGGTTAAGTTAGAATGGTCACTTTAAAGGATACTGAGTCTTAGGAGAAATTATATAGTTTGTTTAGTTCATGTGAATAGAGAAGTTAGACATTCCTTACTGAGTGTTCCCAAAGCACCCTCAAGGGATTAAATGGAGTACCCATCAATTTTAACTCACACACCTCAGAATATTAGAAGTAAGAGACAGATTAGTCAGGCTACTTTTTATAGAGAAACAAAACTTAAAATCAACTCCTGGAAATCTAAGAACATATTTATCTTGACATGGTTAAGAAAAAATCTTCATATATACCAGAACTATTTTATGAACCTGATTTCCGAAGGGTTTTATAACATTGGCTCAGTCTATCGGGTCTTAAAGATCAGCAGAAACTTTAATCTGAGCTGCTTCATCCTCTCATTATTAGACAGGGATGTAGTCTGGAGGTAAATTGTCCTTTGTTTTATGCTGGCAACTCAGTTCCTTCATTTGATAACTATAATCAACAGTTTTGTTGTATTATAGTGTATTATATTCATTGTGCATATCATAGTATTTGGATCTCTTTTCTTTCTTATTTGGTTGCAATTTCTAGTGATCAATAAAATTTATTGCATAAAAGTCTGCTGGTTGGAAGAAATCATTCACTCTATAATCGCCTTGGCTTACTTTCACTTTAGTTTTTTACTTGGAGTTGGGGACTAATGTAAATGAAATTTTGCCAGGAATGTTACCAAACCAAACTGGGGTCCGCTGGCCCGGTGCAGTAAAACCAAATACTGAAGCCAAGAGTTGTAATGGGATTAAAAAGCTTCATTGCAGGGCACCAAGCAGGGAGTATAGGCAGCTAGCACTTGAGACCTGGGCTCCCTGATGGTTTACAAATCAGGGATTTTAAAAGCAGGGGTACATTTCAGATGGGAAAAATTGCAAATCAATTCATGAGGTTATGCATTGGCCTGGCCCCAAAAGACGGGATATTCTGAAGCAGGGTGGGAATAGATGGATTGAGAGATTCTTGGATTAGCCGAAAGGAATGTTAAAATGGGTGTGGCAGGCCCCTCAGGGGGAAGTTTCGAACAAAGAACAGTGATCAGAGTTCAATTCCTCAATTTTCCCTTATCTGCATTTTCCATCTGGTGGGTTTTTCTGGAAAACAACTCAGGAACTTAAGTTTCCACAGGGAACTCAATACCTCCTAACTCTGGCTTGCCTAGAGGACCATTGTTATTCCCATTCACCCTCTAAGGCTAGGTGGGTGTCTGGAACTTACCCTGAAGCCACTCAAGATTTTCCTTTATTTCCATGCTTGAGGGGCCAGCCAGGCCCCTAAGAGGGGTCTCTGCTCCATCTCAGGAATTCAATATATTTACTTCTTTATTACATAGAGTAATCTTGTAAATCTGGTTTTCGGCTTGAGTTATATTTTGTTCTTTTTATTTTATTTTTTTTAGTTCAAGGGGGTTGAACCGAGTTTTCATTTAAGTTACGTACAGTAAGTCAGTTCTCAACATTGCCAATAGATTCTTGGAAATCGCGACTTTAAGTGAAATGATGTATAACAAAACCAATTTTCTTTTTCTCATCAGCATTATAACAAAACAATGTTGAACAAAATGACATTATTTAAGGATCTGCTGTAGGTCGTTCCACTTAAAGTCATGGTTTCCAAGAAACTATCAAAGACATTAAGTGAGGACTTACTGTGTCTTGTATTCTTTAACTTAATGAAGTTACTGGAAAGCTATTTCTTTCTTTCTTTTTAAATTTTATGGTCCACACCTAGTTGATGTAAATTTTTAAGCACAGAAAAAAATTGAGGTTGAAGGCATGGTTTTGCTAACCAAAATATAAATATTAACATATGTTGAGTGGAATTTAAGCCTTTGTTTCTTGAAATCTAAAATAGGGCTAAAAACAGTACTTTTGTTATAGATTTTCATTGAATTTTAAGATAATTTTTTATAGCACTTTATGGATTAGCATATGGTAGATACTTCCCATGGGAAGTATTAGTTTTATAGTACTTAAAACAATTAAATCAAAAGTTAAAAGATCAGGAAAAGTATTTTTGGGGATATTCTATATCCCTGTTTTATATTTCCAAAGATAGTAGCAAAACAAAATGAGATTTATTTCTGTAAGGCAAGTAGTTATTGCCTGGGAATTACCTATTTTAAATAAAGTACAAATTTCTTTAAAAAAAGGTTACTTACTCCAGGTTTTAATTAATTTAACCATGATATCCCATTTCATCAGACTTGTATTAAATTTTTTTTCTCATTCAAATGTATCATTTACAGATTTAATATTCATTTATTCAAATATTTATTGAGGACCTACATTGTGCCAGGCATTGTTATAAATGCTAAGGAAGTGAACATGCCAATCCTGGAGCTTTCATTCTAGTTTGGAGAGAAAAACCATAAAGTTAATTCAATAAATAAGCACATTATATATTACTTTAAAAGATGATAGCTACAATACAGGGATATAAAGCAGGACAAGGGAGATGGAATGCCTTAAGGATGTGAAGCTTTGTTTCATCTGTCCTAAATGGGTGGTCTTACGTACTATGGCTTATATTCTGAAATGCAAAGTCTGGGCATCCTACCAAAGGCCTAACTCTATTTTGCTCTTGTCAACTGTCCTGGCTTACACTCAAGCTGTCTGCTTAGTACCAAGAAAACGCCCATTCTCTGCTTCTTTGCCTTTGCTGATGACCAGAGTAGCTTCCAGGGTGCTGAAGAGAGTTCAAGCCTCAGCTAAACCATGTGCCCAGAAGAAGCTCTCTGTAAGAGCTAATAAAAGCACCTAATGTTCCTTAGCCATTTCCTTTATATTAACACTTTTCTACGTGCTTTATAAATGCATTTAATTCTAAATAGTACAATTACATTTATAATCACAATTTAATGGATGTGGAAACAGAGATACTCAGAGTTAAAGTAACATGCCCAGACCACACATCTCCCAAACAGACCCAATCAGAATTGGAGTTCAGGAATTTTGACTCCAGAGTCCACTAAGGATGAAATAAGTTATTTCTCAGAACTCCTCAAAAGCACAGTTGAGAATATTCTCCATGGCCTAATCAAAGCAATCACAACAGGCCATACTCTAGTCTGCTAACATTTGGTTTTCCATCTTACATGTTACTAGCTGCGGTAGGTATTGAGGAGGAGGATCAACATTTCAGGTAAAGTAACTCCTTTTAGAAAACTGTCTCAAGCTTTCAAGAGTCATGTAACCAGCTCCATGAACAAATTTCAATGACCCCTATAGGCTTTTTATAATCCTTTCCCTTAACTAACTACTCAATCTTTGACTTATTTCCCAGAAATGGTGGATATTCTGCAAGACAAAAGAGTTGAAATTCTGAAGGCTCCTGGGCAGAATTCCTGGACAAGACACACCATCCCCGGAAACCTGCCTCACAGTTTGTGGCCCTTTATTAAATAGCCCATGATCTCCATTAGTCAAAAAGATAGACTCAAGGCAGGTTCTGCTATTCCCCAGAAAAGACATCTTTCATATTTTAAAAATTCCTTTTTTCCTTGGCAATCCTCCTTGTCTCAATAATTGAATCTTTGTATGTTGAGAAACTGGGCCTAGGCTGAAACCCCCTTGCAGTTTCAATAACAATTTTTGTTCCCTGATTGGGAAGGCATTACTCCTAAGGTTTGGTGGCTCAGAGTGAGGAGAGACCAAAAGCCTCCCTTAACAGCTGCCTGGACATATTTGCTGGAGGGTGGCTTTGGACTGTCACCAACCTCTCATGCATTCATGATTGCCTTCTGATTGCCTCAGAAGAAAGGACCTCTGGATTTTGACATTTATATCCAGAGGAGTGAGTGCTATTTGAAGGTACCACACAGTGGAAGATGCCCCTCTCAATCTGGGGAATTTCAAAGGAATTCCCATTGGTTTGGGGTTGGATGAGCCCCCAACCATTTGTGAGAATGGGAACTGACCTAACTGTTTTGATTTGGCACTCCCTGGGCTTATTAGTTGAACTGTAGTTCATTTGTTTGGAACCTCTTGAATTTCTCTTTCTATAGAGTGTTTACCTGTATTGGTTTATTGATGTAACTGTGGCATCTATTAAGCTCTCTGTCTCTGTTATGTCTTCTACCTACTTGGAATTTTCTGTCAATGGTATTACAAGTGCAATCTGAGATCTGGGAGGTTGAAAGACACCTCCTCAGTGGTTCCTCTTGCAGAAGGTTCTAAGCTCTGAGAGCTTAAAAGACACCTTCATTCTAGGGTCTGGGAGATTAGAAGACATCTCTGTCCCTAAGGTCTAGGAGATTGAAAGACATCTCTGTCCACGGAGGCAAACTGACCCAGGTTCAGGGATCCTAAAGATGGAAAGGGAAAGAAAAGAGGGATGGACAAAAAATGTATACAGAGTTATGCAGAACTTCAGAGGATCTCATATCTGGAGTTCTGAGATAAAAGGTACTGAAACTCTATGTGTGTGGTTATGTGTTTAGATGTGTTTTCTGTATGTACATGTATTATATGTTATGTCTACATGGTACCAAATTGGCTTATAAATAAAAAGAGCTCTCATAAATTAAATGAGTCCAAATGATTTTCAAGTTCACATGAATTTAGTAATCTTTGCTAAATAAGCTCTTATTTTTTTAAAAAAATATATATTTGTAAAATAAAAATAAAAATATTTTCAAAATTGTCAGCATATATATTTGTGTGTGTTTACTGGTCATTTTTATATTGAAAGGTGTCAGGGTTTGACATAAAAATTATAAAACTATAAATTCAGCCAAAACAAAATGATTTGTGTGTGTGTGATTTTTGATAAGTAAGAGTAATTTAATATTGTAATTGTAATGAAAACAACTAAATCTCCTGAATTAAGAGCAAAAATATCCATGTGTTTAACGTTCTTACTCAGGTAAAAATGTGGACATGGCTAAACAAAAATAAGTGTCAGAAAATTAAATAAAACTCTAGACAAATGGTAGCACAAACACAGAAACTTATGGTCAAAAGTTTATGAAGATATTTTGTGTTTGGTCTCTTAATCCTAGTTGCAGATGCAATTTCTTCCACTGACTTTACTGTCTGTGGAAAGGTACACACAAAATCTGTTTCTGCCTCACTCTTTCTATCATCTGATATTAACGGTACTGTTAGGGATTTAAAGCTGCCCTAGAAGCTGTAGTTACAAGAGCTTAAATCAAATTGGAGGCTTCCGTTGTCCCATTGGTCTTGCTTACTTTGAGTACTGGTTGCAAGCTAGACAATGCACAATATATGTACATTGTGTTGATGTAGGAAAGGCCTTTGCCTAACAAAATTTGAAAAAGTATCCCTGAGGTGTTTATTTTTGTACAGTAATTTATTTAATAATGAACAAAATAGTTATTCTTAGACTCTGAAGAGAATCTTAAAATAATTTTAATCTTTGACAGTATAACCTGCACTCAAATTTCCACTTGAGTTGGAAAATGGCTTGAGACCAATTAGATTGTATTAAAATAGCTTGATATTGGTCCTAATGTAAAAACATTGTTATGACTTTATATGATTATTTGAGATGTAAGGATTGATGTTAAAGGTTTTTCTGGTCTACAGTCAGGTGATGTCACGTCAATAAATTTTATTTTGAAATATTAGTATTTTAGATATATCTAATTAGTTAACATATTTAAGTAGGATGTGTTCTAAGACTTCTACTGTTTTTACAGAACTTAAGTAAGATGTTACATTATTCAGAATAGCAAGTCTTACTAGAATACTTATATTTTTTTAAGTTTAAACGTAATTAAAATAGTATTTTGTGATTGTTTCTTGGTCTATATTTTAAAATTATTTTCTTTCTCTTTTCTCTAATTTTGCTATGAAAATGTATTTAGTTATTGAATTTGTGTAGACATTGAATGAGGGCACAATGAATCACATAGGTCACAGGCTATAAAAATTGTTAACAGAAAATAACTTAAATTGATAACTGGGATCTAAGTATTCTGCCTCCAAGATGTACTGTTGCTAAAACCGTGAGCTTTCTTCACCTTGTTCCTTTGACGGGCTCCACTCTAAAGCCAGTAACCTAATTAAGAAACAACCTTAATTTAAAAGACCACTGTATCAAACTAAATCATTCTACAGTTAGCAGGCTAATTTAAAGCTCTTTTTAAAATAATTTTTACCTCTACAAAAAGAAAATTTCCATTTGTAAGGACATCTCACTTTCTGCACCTAAACCAGTAAAGACTTTTAGGATAAAAAAGACAATGGCTCCAAGTTTACATAGCAAATTTTACCTTTGTTTAAGTCTAAGTCCTGTGTCTACTTGGTTTCATGTCTTTGGAAATGCAAAGTTAGAGATGACTAGCAGCAATAGTTTAAGGCAATAAAACAAGCAATCAAGAAACCACTATTCAAAAGTTGGGGAGAGAAACTATTTGAACGTTGACAAGTGAAAAAGATTATAAGATCTGCTTGTGACTGTGTGTCTATACGTTATAGTTTCAAGATTCTTTTCAGTATAACTTGAAATCTTAAAGCTAAATGTTATGTTAAATTAAGTAGTAGACAATCATAAAATGTCTGAATCATTTCTAGGTAAGTTACTGAAATAATTATTAAACATAAGTATATAATTTAACATCTTACATTAACATGATATAAAAAGCTAAATATATTTAGATCTATTGGGGACTGATAACAATTCAAAGTTACTTTAACTTCCTAGGTTTTTCATTAAAAATAAGAGCTGTTAATATTTGACATTGAAATTAATATATGTAACTAAAATTAGTAGCTATAAAAAATCTATATACAAACAATATTTTAAAAAGCAAGACTAGTTTTAGATAAAAAGGATTACAAAAACATGGAAATATGTTTTTTATTAAAAATTAATTTTGCCCAATTTAAAAGTTTTAAATTTTTCCTAAATTAAATATATAAAAATAATAGATAAAACTAAATGGATACAAAAGTTGGGAAAGAAAATGTTAAAAATTATATAAGGTTTATAAAAACCTTATGGTCAAATTAATTTAAATTAGATATGTTCAAAAGGTTTTATTAAAATTAGCTTTGCCATTAATAATACAGTAATGTAAAGATAAAAATCGATTTTCTCTTTTAAACAAAATTTTCATGTAATATTAACAGATATAGTAAAAGATTTTTGTTCACCATTGAGTAAACTGTAAAAAAAGAAGAGAGATAAAGGGATAGATTCAGTTTGCTTCATTATTAGCTTGCTTTTCAGTTTGTCTTTATTAGATCTTATTGTTTAAGTAACTGAGTCTCCTCTCTATTAAAAAGTAAGGTTTTTGATTTTAAAAATCTTTGAACGATCACTTTGGTCAAATAAATGACTATTATTTTATAGTAACTTGTGATCCTGTTTTATGACAAGTATTATGTGACAAAAAGAAAGTGTTTTAAATCTTTGATATTTTACAACATTCCAAAATCAAAATTTTGAATTCACTCTTTTTGACCTTCAACTAATTTTTTAAAAATATTAAAGTCACTGAATATCCAAGAGAGATGCATTTGTCCTATTTGACATGTTAAAATTATACAGGAAGTATTGTCAAAGATAAAATGGTGTTTAACTTTCTTTGAGTTGTATTTATATAAACATGTTATTAATCTGTGTACCAAAATTGTATAAGATTTCTAAAATTCTGATAAGTCTCAGTGTATGTTATCAGTAATAATTATGGCTATTATGTTCAATTGTTGTATGCCACAAAAATAACCTAATCTCTTTGTCAATTATCTCTTTAACCATGGCCATTCTAAGATAAGACCTTTATCAAACACAGACAATTATTACTTTACTTTGATTCTTCTCAAACAATGGTTTATAATAAGCTATAGTCCAAGATTTACTGCTCTAAGAGAAATGTCATGTAAACAATTGAAATATTTTTATAACTTTTTATGTAAAACATTACTGATTCTTTTTGTTTTGTTTTCCAGAGAAAAGACAAACATTAAGTAGCAAAGTTTACCTGATATTTCTAGAATTTGAAAACTGTTCAAACCTGCTGGTCCTAACCTGTTCTCCATTGCTAATGCCCAGCTGCTAAAACCATAAACATCTTCCCTCTGGGATGGGAACCTGCAGCCTTGGGGCCACATGTGGCCTTCTGGATCCTTGAGTATAGCCTTTTGACTGAATCCAAAGTTTACAGAACAAATCCTTTTAATAAAGCCACCTTAGGACAAATTGCTACAGTGATTGCAAAAAAATGTTGCTATAACAAAAGTCTCTAAATTCCTTAGCTTAAACAATTAACAATGCCTATGTTTTATATAACAAATTGCTATAAGTCTGTAACTAAACCCAAGATTACAATAATTCAATTCTTAGAGATAATTTTATAACTTTGCTTTGGTTTTTTTTGCTCTTACATTGATTAAAACATTTTCAAAGTTGATAGATGCCTGTCCTCCTCCATTCCTGTCTGGCCTAGAATGAACATAGACCACAAACCCTTGAGTTATTTATTAAAAGCTGCTTTACTGCCCAGGAAGGTAGCCATCATGACTGCTGGGGACATCAGAGAACTGTCTATGGTAGACTTGAGGGCCAAAAGAGTAGCCCAGCAATTGTCCAACAAATTGGCCTTAATTCCTTCCCTCCAACTGGATAGCCATGGGACCCCTATGTGTACAATAGTATGTTAGGAGATGATGTTTCCCCAAGATATAGGCAAATTGATTATACTCTAGCTCCCAGACGGACAGGTAAACAGGAGCAGGTACTGTTGGTGCACCCTCTGAGTATAGTTTTGTCTGTAGGGTCAATGGAAAAAAACCCTTGGGCCTATGATTGTCTGAACAGCTAGACAATGGGGGACACCTGTTTGTTGGAAATCCTTACCACCCACTTTTCAGTTCATAGCAGGTCAAAAGTTGCCCTTGACACTAGCTCTCTGAAACTGTTTTCGTGCACGACTACGCCTAGGGGAATTTTAGATGGAGATTCCATCTGGGGAATACTGGGCCAATATTTACCAGGAGGGATCCCAGAGGGTGATGGCTACTTCTTTTGATATACTTTATTACCTTGGTGGGGAGAGGGTGGCAACTTAACAATATGTACTGAAAAGTTTCAGTTCCAGGCCCAACATTTCCATTCTTCCTCCTACCCCACTATGTCCCATTTCAGCAGGAAGCAGCCAGATACATTGATGTCCTCATTCCCAAAAACTGAGGAATGAACTAAAAAGAAGGAGGGAATTGTAACAAGATCCACGAATAAAATTCAATGAATTTCAAAATTCGAAGTCCGTTCAGAGGAACAGGCAATAGGGGTCTGCCTTTATGGTTAAGTGGCCCCTCTTGGTGAATTCCATATATAATGGGATTCTCTGGATCTAAAAATCATGATAATAATAATTTTTCCAAAATGTCAAACTAAGTTACTATGCTAAAAAAAAAGAAAAGATACAAATAAACAGGCAAACAAAAATAAATACTTTCCTTAGTGTTCAACCACCCACCCACCATACATTAAAAAAAAAAAAAATTCAACCTTGGTATAACACTCCGTGTAAATCACAAAATAATACATTTTACAATATAAGAAAAAAATCAGCAAAATAAACATACTTTTAAAAGTCAAAATGAAGTAAATAATGAAATAAAATAATAAAAACATCAGGCTATATTACAGCTAAGGCACAAAGAAATAAATTAGAGTAAAACTAAACAAAGTAAAATATAAGAAAGATCAGTAAAATTGTTGAAATATAATAAAATAGATATAAATAAACTTCTAAGCAATTTAAAAATTATTTTTAAATAATTAAAGGAGAAAATATTAAAGTAAGCTATAATACAAAGAAACAAAAAAGTTTTAAAAGTTAGAAATTCGATTAAAAGAAAGTTCAAAAGATAATAGTTATTCAAGCTCAGAAATTACATTCCTCATCTAGTGACAGCAGTTTCAGAAGACAACAACATATTTTTTCCATAAGACTCAAACAGTTCATTTTAACAGAACTGTTAAAAATGTTACAGCCCAAACAGGTTCATTGCTTGCTGCTCAAGATAAAGCCAATAGACTGAGACAGCAGAGAAAGAGTTTAATATTGCAGGTGCCATGCCAGGAGATGGGAGAATTTCTCAAATCCGTCTCCCTGAAAATTTATGAGAAAGGGTTTTTAAAGATAATTTGATGGGCAAAAGCCTAGGCAATTTCATCTGTTAATTGGTTGTGTTCGGGGAAGAACCTTAGAGGTATAGAAATTGTGTTCTTTGCTGAGTCGTTTCTTGGGTGGGGGTCACAATACCAGTTGAGTCGGTTCCTTAGTATGGGACACCAGTCTGGGTGAGTCAGCCATTCCACTGGAATGAGGGCCTGGAAGATATCTCTGAAATTAGCCTAAGTTTTCACAGAGATAATGCTATGAATGGGGAAAGTTAAGAGTCTTTATGACCATCAGCTATGTGACTGCTGAGTAGCAATTATAGGAAAGCAAACTAGGGGACAGTGGCTGGTTACTATCATTATTTTTAGCTATGCCTGTGCCTTTGCAAAGTCTAGGCCCTTACCACAGTTCTCGCCTTGCAGACCTTTACTGCTTTGCAAAGGGTGGTTTCAAAAACATGTCCTGAATTCCCAGACTCAAGGGCACAGAACAGGGCTCTTATTCTCACCTTATATTCCAAATGGGCTCCTCTGGTGTGTTCTGTTTACACAGAGCATCCTGCATATCGCCTCAGACTGTCTCAGTTCTTAAGAGTGCAGGGCCTCCTGCAAGCCTGCTTCTCTTGAACTGTTTTTATCCTCTTTGCCCCAAAATGATCTACTCTTGAACTTTCACCTATATCATTGAATCTGTTTTTTCAAGAGCTATAAATTTCAGATTGTTTTTCAGATACAATGTAACTTCTCACAGCAATAGTGATGTCTTTGAAAACCAGAAGAACTGTAAAAGCCAGTTCTAAAATAACAATTGTTAATGTGGCTTTTTGCAGTGGTTAAAACCATTTTTCAGCTGAAAGTATAAAAATAGGAAGGTCAAATAGCTTGTCTAATGGCAAGTTGAGGAACCGGACATAGTGTATAAGCCCTCTATTTTCTGATTCAATGTTTTCTACTCTTACTTTTACAATGAAGTAATTTATCTTCCAGATATTTTTCTGAAAACTTTTCTTGATGGAAACTAACAAATCTCTAATGTAAAGTAACATTACGCATTGAAGGAAATCAGAAATATTTTTACTCCGAAATATGGCATTTTGACATGCTGGACTGATTGAAGGAGTCTCAAGGTCTCTCTGACCTCCCCTTCCACCCCCCCCCCCATTGACTCTCCCAAAATCTTTTAAGTTTCTTTATCTGCCTGAGATCCAGACCTCCTGAGGAGAATAATTGCTCTTTTTTTCCCCTCCCTATAAGACCAGGAAAATGACCACATCTGAACACTCTTTAAGAAGATACTCATTTAAATTCCAAAGGGAACTAACATCCTCACTAGTAACAGAATTCCTCCTTTTTCTCTCCCATAATCCATTTTATCACAAAGGCATATAAGCTTCTGAAACCCATTGGGGAGGTGAATCTTTGTTTTCTGTGGGTTCCCGTGTATATGCATCAAAATAAATTTGATCATTTCTCTCTTAATCTGCTTTATTGATTAGATAAAGTTGATTTTTCAGAAAACATTCTGAGGGCAAGGGAAAAGTTTTCCCTTTTTCCCCAACAACAATAAAAGAAATTTAAAGAGCAGAAACTCTTTTGGAGATCAGAGCAGAGGAGACCAGATGAGGAAGAGGAGATGAGCTCCCCCAAAATTTTCTTGGCTATTCTCATTCCTTTTCTTTACAAATAAATGTTAAAATCAAAAAAAAAAAAAAGAAAGAAAGGAAAGAAAGAAAGAAAGAAAGAAAGAAACAAACAAAGAAAGAAAGAAAGAAAGAAAGAAAGAATGTCTTGTGGGTATTTTTAAAAATCTATTCAATTAAGATATACTACTGCAAAAAACATTAATTTGGTAGTTGTGGAGGGAATGAAGTTCAAGCGTTTTTTGTTGTTGCTGT
>CAUYRT010041670.1:0-44678 GCA_963574885.1 Lepilemur ruficaudatus
AATCAGGGGATAGCAAATGCAAAGCCACGTCATTGGCTACAAAGCGAAACTTATCATTCCAGGGAAACAGAAACTTAACTTCAACTATGAGGGGGAAGGTAAGGCTTAGGCAAATATGGCCAAGCCTCATGGCTCCCGACAGACCCTGAGCTATGAATGTGGACTATGAACGGACCCTAAGGGGAGTGACCAGGGCCATCCTTTGAAATTGAAGTCTCTGTGGCTCCTGCCACATAGAGCTGAGCAGAACTCTTTAGAGCAGAGTGGTGGGGGAGTGTCTCTTTGTCCAAGCAAAAAATGGGGACTGTTTGCACAAGACTCTGGCAGCAGTCAAGGATTTTTCCTTTGAGAGTTTGGTTTTCTCCTCTTCTCCTCACTTCCTTTTTCTCCACCTGCCCCTCGTGGCTGCCTGGGCAGTGATGGGTGAAGGGGAGCTGGTGCAGTATTTGTGCCTCCTGGTGGATGGGAGAGGGACCGGCCACCTGGCACTTACAAGTTTGGTTCTACATGTGCTCGTGCGGATGGAGGAGACAATGAAAATGCCATCCGACAATGTTAATGTAGTATACGACCATTTCGGAGTTTTCTTCTGTTTGTGATCTCATTTGAGTCTTACAAGGGGTAGATTGCTGTTTGCCAAGCACCTAGGTGAGGCCCTGGGCCGGGGAGGGTCCCATACGTTAGCTCATTTAATCTTCACCGTAATACAGTGGGGTAATATCTCTGTATTACAGATAAGGAGATGGAGAGTGAGAGCTCTTTGCCTTTGCCAAGGGTTACTGTCATCCATTTATTCATTCAACAGGGAGTTATTAGGCATCTACCATGTGCTGGGGCCTGGCCTGAACTTGGCCTTGGTGGGTAAGACTGACAAGATCCCTATTCTCATAAGCTGAACTCTGGGGATAAGGATCCCTTATTAAGGTTTCTATTGTGGTGGGGAGGCGTTGGTGTTTAGGGAGTCTGGGCTGGAGAGAAAGTGAGGATTTTAGCCCATGTAATTAAATGCTTTATATCGCACCATGTTACTACCCTTTTCCCTGTGCTTTCCCCCGACTCCCAATGCGTATTATTAGCACAGTTTACATATGTGTAAACTTAGGCTCAGAGAGGCTGGGTAACTTATCCAAGGTTGCACAGTAGATCACCTGGAATTTGAACAGATTCTAGGTTGAGTTCTATGCTCCTATGCTGCCTATCTGTGAATGTATTTATATACAAATGGAAAAAGAGCAGTTTGTAGGAGAATAATCATTCTGTTAACATTTTGGTGAGCTCTTGAACATATTGAAAGGAAAAAATTTCAAAGTTGTTAATAAGTAAAGGTGAAGCCCTGTGTCTCATCTTGTAGTTGTTTGTGGTCTGAAGGTCAGAAGGAGGGTCTCTCTGCCTGACGAGATGGTGTTCTGGTTAGGGTTGGGGTAAGGGTAAAAAGCTTTTTAAAATAAACGCCTCACATTTGTTGCCAACATTAACCTATAGTAATTTCCAAACCCTGCTCAAACTTTTAGAAAACGGAAGTCTGGAAATTCCAAGTTGAGCCGCTCCTCCCCCTTCCCCGTGAGCATGAGTGTGACACGGGATCAGGGTGGATGGGGGAGGGTGACGGGGCCCGGGGCAGATGGAAACAGAAGTTCCCCTGCACATGCCGTCCTCTCCATGGTGGGGCTTTTGTGGGGTTCTGCATCTCCCGGGTTAGTCATTACTAACTTTATTGGGTTCTGGTTATTTATGACTTTTTGGACGGGATGCCTTTCAGTGTGTGGGCATTTGAGGGGACCTCTTTAAGGCCCCTCAGCACTGTGTTCTCAGTGTTTGTTGTCCACCTTATTTAAGGACAGATTGGAGGAGGTTGCGGTTTAGTCTATTGCTCTTTCCTTTGGGGTCTACAGAAGAGCCCTGACTCACCCTTTTCTTTGATAGGGTCGGCCCTCCTACCACAGAATGCCGAACTGAGAGTGTGCCAGTACCTGGGGCCCTCCTCCTCCCTGCCTTTGCTTGGGAAGCCATTAACCCTATCTAGGACATGTTCAGGGGTACAGGTAACCCCAGGCAACCCTGATCAGTTGTTGGTGTCTCTTTTCAGACAACCCTGATCTGCCTCAGATCTCCCAGCGTCCTGAGCGGCTCTGCCCGGCGGCTGGGAAGGCCCCTCTCTGCCTGGTGCTTTCTCAGGCCGGCCGCCCCGCAGCTTGTGGCCACGTCGACTGGTGCAGTCCAGAAGGCGTTCCAGCACTTTGCTGATCGGTGATCAGTTTCTGGTGCAGTTTGTGTTTGTGATGTGCCAGCCACTGGAGTGCTCCAAACGTGTTATGTACATGATCTACCATTTTGACGAAAGTCTTGGGAGGCAGGTATTTTTCTAGTTCCAAGTTCACACAGCCAATGATGGAGGGCTCTGTGTCCCCCAGAGAGCACAGTTCCTGCTTGGAATAAACCTTCACTTTCAGTCCTGAGCAGGAGTTTTATTTAAGGCTTCCTAAGCTCTCCCACTGGTAAGCTCTCAAGTTGTGGTAGCGTTTCAACCTTGGCACTACTGACATTTGGAGACTGATAATTCTTTGTTCTGGGGGCTGTCTTGTGCACCGCAGGATGTTTAGCAGCATCCTTGGCTCTACCTGCTGGATGCCAGTCGTACCCCTGTCCCAATCCCACCCAGTTACAACAACCAAAATGTCTCCAGACATTGCCAAGTGTCCCTGGGGGTGAGGGGGAATCTTACCTAATTGAGAACCACTGAGTCATGGTGATCATTTCAAACCCTAAGCTGGGATGTACAGTGTATGGAGATGGCGAAATGTAGAACACTTAAAATCAGGACTGGCTTAGAAAACTGGGAACACCTTGCTGCTTGAACTGCAGTGCCCTGTGTGGGCAGACATTGACAATGGGCTTAATGTGGGAATAACCTTTCATAATGCAAATTAAATTGCACTGCATGCCTCTTGGAGGCCTTGTATAGGAAGCCCCCTTAAAATATTTTCTTTCTGTACTGGAAACTTGTGAGGGGAAAAAATCATGGTCTTAGATTTATTGAAGTTTTGTGGGGAAAAGCACTTTTTGTTGAAAAGAACTGGGTGAAAAACTAGAGTCTCCTGACACATGCAGAATATACAATGCGTAGAACATTCATGTGCTTTCCATAAAGCTGCTGGTGAACTTGCTTTTCAGGTTTCATAGCTTTTCCAGTCAGATGGTCTGAGAATGCATGTTTTGTGGTGTGTACACACAGCCTGTATGAGTTTGTTTTTATGCAATGTGGCTGGTAAGCCTGTCACATTTTGTCAAATAGGATTTTTTTTCTTAAAATAGATTTTATTTTTTAGAGCAGTTTTAGGTTCACAGCAAAATCGAGCAGAAGATACAGAGATACCCCATCTACTCCCTGCCCCGACATACGCACAGCCTCCTCCGTGATCAACACCCCTACTAGCCTGGTCCATGTGTTGCAATCGATGAACCTATGTTGACACCTCACTGTCACCCAAAGACCATAGTTTCCATTAGGGTTCACTCATGGTGTCGTACATTCTGTGAGTTTGGACAAATGTAAAATGACATGTAGCTATCCTTTCTTGTTCTCAATTTGATGTATATTTACTGTTTGTTCACACATTTGTTCACACATTCGTTCCTCAGTGCTTAAGTGCCTGCTATATGCCAGGCTGTTTTGAAGCCCCCGAACATTTATTTGGAGAGTTATTATAATTGACCATCAGAGCATGCAGTTTACTGAGATGCCTTGTACTTAGAAAATCCCAATTTATGAAAACCTCAATTAGAATAGTAAAATGAGGGAACTTTTTTTGAGATGATAAAGTCAGATAAATGCATTGCCTGGATTCCATGAAACACAGCTCCCTGCTGTTATGTCATGGATTGGATTCAATTTGCAACATTCCTTTATGTGCCTATTTCAGCAACACATTCAGGAGCCAAGGTGTAGTGTGCTGCTTTCCGTAGCAGGCACCCTTTTCGGGGATGTCTTAGTGTTCTTATGTTTGGCACATCTCATGGGAGTGGCTGATTTTCAGGAAACGGCTCACATGTCGGTCTTGGTTACCCTAACAGAGTGGTTTTGCGGAAGCATCTGGTGAACATGTCTGTCTTCTTGTCAGTACTAATACAGTGCTCCTTCGGGGGTGATAGCCAATTAAGTGATGACACCTTTTTAATCCCTTAGTATCTGTTGTTTTTATTCCCAGGGCTTAATCCCTCTTCCATTATAAGGGTAATAATAATAGCTACCATTCAGAGTCCTGGCTATTATTAGTAGTGCTATTAGCTTAGGGTCACCTAGCAGGTAAGTGGTAGATTCCAACCTGCACTTACCCACAGGGCTCTCCTGCCTTGGATTGGTCATCGTAGATAAAGAACTGGGGAAATGAAGGAAGGTATGAGGAAGAAAAAAAATCTCTTAGCACTCTGGGAGGCCAAGACGGGAGGATTGCTCGAGGTCAGGAGTTCGAGACCAGCCTGAGCAAGAGCGAGACCCCGTCTCTACTAAAAAAATAGAAAGAAATTAGCTGAACAACTACAAATATATAGAAGAAATTAGCCGGGCATGGTGGCACATGCCTGTAGTCCCAGCTACTCGGGAGGCTGAGAGAGAAGGGTTGCTTGAGCCCAGGAGTTTGAGGTTGCTGTGAGCTACGCTGAAGCCATGTCACTCTAGCCCAGAATCCCTTAATCTACCATCTAGAGATCAACATTGTTAACATTTTACTATATTTACTTATGATTTTATCCCCAAAAATACATGTTACAAAACTGATCATCTTGCATATATCATTTTGTGTATCTTGTTTTGTGCCTCAGTGTGTTACTGTGAGTGCTTTCTCAGGTTAATCGTTCTTTTAAAGCACCATATTTAGTAAATGCATAATACTCCAGCATCCATTGTAACATTGCAACAGCATCCATTGTAACACATTTTATTCTCTTATTGGGTGTTCCCATGTTTTCACTTTCAAAAAGAGCCGTGACTGCAGTGCTGCTCTGATGTCTGTGTGTGCGCGTGCATGCGTGCACGCGTGTGTATGTGTGTGTGCACGTGCATTCACACTGATGTACAGCACCAAGGCTGCGATGGGCTGTTGGGATCTAGGCTAGAGCTGGAAGATTCTTACATTTGACCTCCAGGCCAAGCTGCTTGTGGTTTCTTGTTTTTTATTTAGAGGAAGTCACTTGATCATATTTTTCCCCCTCCCATGGCATAAAGAAAATGGTTCTTCTGATGACTGTGTTAATCTGTACATGTGGAAAAACTTGCTCCTGGTTTTCAGAGAGGTTTTCCAGGACTGTGAGGAGGTTTTGAACTTGACAGAATCTTTATGCTAACAATAACTAAGAGCAGTTGACCACTGACTGTGAGCCAGCCACTGACCTTTGCATAGTCTCATTTACTCTTCACATCAGCCCAGAGAGGGAGATGCCTGATCATTCCTGTATTACAGAGGAGGAGCCGGGTCATGAGCCCAACGGGTATGGCTGGAATTTAAGGCCAGGCTCACACCCAAGGTGTTCCTTAGTCAGTGTGCCTTTTCTGCCTCATTTTCCTGGGCCCTGCCCTTGGAATCCTGTGTGGCTCTCAGTCAGGGGTCATTTTGCACCTCATGGGACATTTGGCAATGTCAGGAGACCTTTTGATTGTTGTGATTTAGGGGCAGAGTTCTAAGAGTGCTACCCGCATCTAATGGGTAGAGGCCAGGGATGCTGGTAAAAGCCTGTGATGTGCTAGGCAGCCCCTCACAGCATGAATTACCCAGCCCTAGATGTTGGTGGTGCAGAGATCGAGAAATGCTTCTGGATGTGGAAGAGAGTGGGCTTAGGAGTGAGACATTTTCCTAGTGTTATTGTCTTGGGCAAATTATGTAAACTTTTTAAGGCTCAGTTTCCTCTTCTGAAAATCGAGAAATGATACTTCTGGCATGTTGAGTGTGGGTTCTGGGGTCAGACATCCTGGGTTTGAATCCTAGCTTCCTCTGTGACTTTGAGCAAGTTATTTCAAGTTTGCTAAGCCTCATTTTTTCAATTGTTACATAGGCAGATAATAGTCATACCTAAATGTAAGAAAGAGAATGAAATGCATAACATACAACCTCCGGGACATAGTGAGCACTCAGTGAATGTTAGTGCCTGATGACAATGTTGATGATGACTATAAAGATGACGATGATGATGATGGTACTTAACCAAGTATAAAGGTGAAGTGTCTAAGCTTCCTGAGGGCAGAGTTTTGTCTTGTTCTGTGCTCTCTCTCTCTCTCTCATCTAGAGTGGCCTGTAGGTTTGCCCCAGATCCCATCAGGGTGTGGGCTACATTTAGAATTTTTAGAAAGATGTGAAATAGCACGTCTACAGTGACGTCTAGCTCGGTATTTATGCTTGGTCTGCAAACGTAATGGAGTCATGATTCAACTGTGGGTTTGTGCTGGGAGCCTATTTGGACGATTTTCAGGCCTTGAAATGTGGGAGTATGGTCCCCTTGGGACAGGCACTTGCCTCTCTCTCATAATCAGGATCTTTTTCCTGCCAGGGCTTGAGGAGATGCTGGACGTCCTCTAGAGCCAATGGGTGACCTCACCCCCTCCTGGCTTCAGCCTGGAATGGAGGCGCTCACCATTCCAGCCTAAGAGTTGGTGCCAGAGCTGTGAAAGCAAGGCCACCGGCATCTCTACCCTGCTTGACAGAGGCTTGTGCCCTCTGGGTGGTGGAGCAGCCTCTGGGGCTCTGAGGCCAGGTGAGGCCGGAGATATCATGTGTCTGCATTTCTTCTTTGATACTTTTAAGGGGAGTAACTTAATCATTGGGAGCTCAGATATTAAAGGGTGGGACAGGTGGACCCAGGGCACAGAGAAGAGACTGAGGGAGCGTCATGCTTGCTTTCTCAAGACACATTACTGTCATTAATGCAATGTCCTTCATGCTTCCCTGGGTAGCAGGGAAGTAGTGCCGAGTATCTTGACAGTCCAATAAAGACTCGGCAGACATGGAGACACTGGTGATGGCTGAGCGGCTGTGTCTCTCATGCCACCTCGCTTTCATGCAGTGCCTGGGCCACAGGGGCCTGGCTTGCCACAGAAATGCGTGAAGCATGCTGAGGGCACTGGTGTGGAGATGAAGGTGTCATGCCCCCCACCAAAAGGTAGCTGCTACTCAGCCCCAGTCCTTATTGCCATGTGAGAATGTGGCTCAGATCTTCTGATTGTTTTTTCCCCCAAAGAAGCAGGAAGTCATATTTTTATGGGAAATACTCTGTTGTGAACTGGGTGCCTGCATTTAAACATTTAAGAAAAAAAAAATATATGGCCAAACAAAACATGTCTGGGGCTGGACTTGGCCAAGGGGGCCCAGTTTGCAAACTGGGCAAATGAGAGTTTACCACGAGGTGTCAGCTGTGTGGTTCCTCTGATCTCATGGAAGCCCTGTGAAGCAGAGGTCATCGTTTTCATTTCACAAAGAAGTTGCATGAGAGAAATGACATCTCAGCTCTTACGCGCCAAGTACTTTGTCTGCATTATCTTATTTTCTGTAGGCCCCGCATCTCAAGAGAAGAAAGAGACTTGGAAAGGTTAAGTGACTTGCCCAGCGACACGGAGGCACGTCATCTTCTGACTCCTGTCTCATTTTGTTTTGCCCTCTCTGCTGTGTTGACCTCCGCCCGTACTGTCTGAGGTACGCCAGACCTCTCATGATGCGGCCCCAATGGCCCTTTTTTGAAAAAAAGTCGAGCATGAGCCCTGAGTCAGAGCAGGTTTTAATTCCTCTGTACCACAGAGTTGGTTTTATACCAGAACGAGTTATTTAACTCCTGAGTGTGAGTTTCCGCAGTTGTATAAAAAGGACCAGTTTCTGTGTGTCTCACAGCATGTTGGGAAGGACTAAATGAAGGGAGGTATATAAAGCCCCTAGCATGGAACTGGCACGTGATAGGTACTCAACAGGTGCCCCTCCAAAGCAGTGAGGATCTCCCTGCATTTATGGTATACTGTGGATTCTTTCAGGGGCAGCAGACAGCATTCTTGCCTGGTTGATTGCTTACAAGCATGCAACTTTTGGTATAACAGTAATTCTCGGGGTCTGAAAGGCCCCAAATCTCCTTCCAGATCTCTGGGGTTAACACAGAGTCAACCTTTTGCTTTTCCTTCTTAATTTTCCTTCTTGTCCCCCCGCTTCCTACCCCTGCCCACCCACCTTCCCACCACCAGTGTGACAGTCACATCCTCTCTACAATGTTTCTGATGAATTCTAGCCTTGGGAGGCTTGAGGGCTGGTCTCATGACGGACACGTGACGGACACTGCCACCCCCTACTCCAAATCCTCAGAAGGGCCCCTAGGCTTCGTCCATCAAGGCGGACTAGCTTCCAAGGCATGCTGACAGACACACCTTCTACCGTTCCATGCGCAGGCCTGGGGCGCAGGTGAGGAAGGTAGATCCCTGAAGTTGGGGTCCAGAAAAGGGCCCCCAGCCTGTCTCTGGTCGGTGATGCTGATCGTAGGACCCGACAGGATGCTGCTAGCTTGCTTGGCTCAGCCTTGCTTGTGCCAGGAATAGTAAGCAGCATTGAAGACGTGATGCATGTCAGCCCAAGCACTTGGATCCTTTTCCAGACTTTGGGAGAGTGTTTTTCCAGCTCGGTTACTTGCTGGCATGCATAGATCAATATACAAGGTGTTCTCGGAGAAGCCGGAGCTGAATGTTGACTTTTGCTCCCTGGGATGTGTTCTGGGGAGGAAGTGGGTTTTCAGGTTGTGGTGGGTATAGGATGTGGTCTAGCGCGATTAGTATCACACACTGAGGATAAAGTTAACAAGAATTGTGGAGCTTTTTTTCCTTTTGTACTTCTGGGCTAACGCGCCTCAAAAGGAGCTTTGTGTAGAGGGAGGTGCCCTTGATTCTGCATGTATTTTTAACATTTGAATAGAAGTTAGAAGCACACACGTGGCTTTATTTTATGCAGTCAAGATGTTTCTGCCAAATAATTGGTAATACCCAAGTTCAGATCCTGACATTGACCCTTGTTAGTTGTGCGAGCTCCAGCCCTTATACTAATATACTTAACCTTGCTCTCTGAGCTTCAGATTCCTGAGTGTAGAATGGGGACAAAAACTCGTAGATTGTTGAAGGGTTTCAGTGAGTTATTGCATGTAAAACATTTAATGTACATTTCTTGTCATAGAGTAATGTTTAGCTATTATCCTAATTATTAGACAGGCAGCTTGGTATAATGATGATGACGATGATGATGATGACAGTTACTGAGTGCTTACCCTGTGTCAGGTATTCTTCTGAGTACTGTGCATCATTTAGCTCATTTCATCCTCACAATAAGCCAATAAGGTAAGTGCTGGTACAGGCTCTCTCTCTTTTACAGATGATAAAACTCATGCACAGAGAGGTTAAGTACTTGCCTTAAGTCACCCTGCTCATAAGTATAAAAAGAGCATGGATTTTAGAATCAGAACAGCTGGGTCGCATGCTCGCATGCCGTCTTCTGGTGGTGTGGCCCGTGGCCCACTGCTTGACTCTGAGCTGCCCTCTCAACTGTTACATGATGCTGGCGATACAGGAACCTCCCCCGTCAATTGCCTAGTGTGGTGCGACCGTGTGCGTGTTTGACAACAGGTGCTTGGGGATCATTTGCTGATTAACTACATTAGGGAGTTATTACGAAGTTCCATTGAGCTATAAAACTCTGGATAAAAGTTAGTTGTTATTTTAAGTGCCCCAAGGTGCTTATTGGTGGGGTTTAAACAGCACATCTGTTTTTCAGATTTCTGAACCACTTAAGAGCAGTGTGGTGTAAAGAAGGTAGAGATCAAAATGTCATCTTCATTGCTGATACAGACTGGGTTGGAGGATGTGGCTTAGGTGTGGGGCAGCACGAGTTTCCTGGTGTGAACCTGAGATGATGTAAATGCACCCACCAAGTCACGGGCAGCGTTGGGTACCCAGAGGCCTTTGCATGTGGGTGGAGGGGTGGCCTCCATAAAACTTCTGGGTGGAGGAGACCGCCTGGGTAACATAAATCGCTCTTGCTTCCTGGGGGAGAACATGTAGAGGGGCAGATGGGAGCCAGGAGTTTTGAGGGAAAAATCCTTCCTTTTGGAGACCAGAGTAGGCAAGAAGCCTATTTGCCACAATTACCATTTAAAGAAACACATGTCCCCAAAAGAAAGCAAAAAACTACCTCTGCCGATGGTTCTAGCCAGTTTTCCCCACTGCAGTTCATGGCTACTTCACCCTTCCAGTGGCTCACACCCAACACTTCAGGGTCTTCCTTGGACCCCTCTCTCAAACCCACGTCCAGTCTGCCTGCCAGTCGGTGGGCTCGACCTTCAGAGCAAATTTGGAGCCCAGCCACTTCTCACACCTCCCCAGCTGCTGCCACCTGGGTTATTGTGGGGTCTCCTCTCTGGTCCCCCCACTTCTGCCCTTGTCCCTCTTCAGTCTGTTCCTACCAGACCACTAGAATTGATCCTTTTTAAAAATGGAACTTGGATTATGTCACTTTTCTGTTCAAAACCCTGCAGTGATTCCCCAGCACACCCAGGGGAAGAGGCAAGGCTCTCACAAAGGCCTGTGTGATCTGCCGTGTCAGCTCCCTGGCCTCTTTTTTTCCACTTGCTGCCACCACACTGGTCCCAGTAATTCCTAGAACACATCAGGTTCGCACCTGCCTCCGGCCCTTGCGTGGGCGGGCCTCTTTCTGCACAGAACACACTCTCACTAATCACTGCATGGGGCCCGCCTCACTTCCTCCACCCTCCAAAGAGGCTGGCCCTGACCACCCCCTTTGTGATAGCCACCACCCCCGCACCCCAGCACTCCTGATCCGCCGCTGACCCCCCCGCCTCATTTTCCACCCATGGCACTCACTTATTCTAGCATACGGCATCAGAATGGAGGCAGTGTGAGGATGCTGCTCTGTTTCTGTTGACTGATGCATCTGCAGCCCTTAAGGCAGTGTCTGGTTCAAAGTATTAATAGGTACAGAATATGGTCCTGCAACTAACACTGGAGACTGTGCTCTGTGCACCTGGGATAGAGCAGGAGCAAGACACACACTGTCCCCGCCCTCACAGGGTGATAAGGACAGTGTACACTTGTACAGCGCTCCCTCTGCGGCAGGTACCGGGCCATGTGCTTCCTCCCAACCGCAGAACAAGGTAGCTATTGTTATCACCTCCATTTTACAGGTGGAGCAAAGAAAGGTGAAGTATTAATAATTGACATAATGTCACACACCTGGCATGTGGTGAGGCTGAGCTGAATCTCGGCTCTAAGAGTCTGTACTCTTCACCACCACGCCTACTGCCTGCACGGACTCAAACCCAAATCACATTAAGAACCACCAAACCCAGTTTGATTGAGGCCTTAAAGGAGCTTTGAGCATGGTTAATGGGGTGCTTTATGGAAAAGGGGTTCTGGGAATCCTTTTCTGTGGAAGGGATGTTCTGTTAAGTGAAGAATTCCCCGGTAAATGGAATGATTGGCCCCAAATTAGCTTGCTTTTTTGGGTAACAATAATACATCAGGCTTTCAAAAGTGAAGATATGCCTGTTTTTTTCCTCTAGGTTTGTGAAGTAGACTTTTGCCATTAGTAAAATTTAAAATGACGGGGGGCTATGGTTACTGCGAGTTTAAGAGGTAGATTAACGAAATAACATTTGAAGGCAATTTTATCTTCTGAAAAACATTTTTGGGAAGTCCTGTTTTTAGCCAGGAAGCAAGCTCTATGAAAACTCTCTTTTCCATTAAAGTGTGTATGGTGTACTGTAAACAACATTGAGCTCCTGTGAGCTGCCACTTTTTCATAACTTACAGAAGCAGAAGCTTTTCTTTTTTTTTTTTCAAAGATCCAAATTCGTGTTGCCACACAAACAGCAAAATAAACCAGTATGTTCCAAAAACAAACATTTGCTTTACCCACCCACAAAGTTGGAAACATGCAGTGTTGAAGGAGAAGTTGGAAGCCAGTGAGGTAATGCCAGACTCTTTTAGGGGCTCCTGTTAATTTTAGTAAGTCTAGAAGAAGCTCCTAGGCTGTTGAGTGTTGTTATTAGAACCAACGCCTCCACAAATTTGTTAGAAAAAATATTATCTTAGAAATTCATTAGGGTATGCATCCCTTGAGCAACCAGGAGCCCCCCAGCCTCTTAACAAAGAGGAAAGCTTCTACTGTCAGCCCCACTCTTCCAGAATAATGCACTGCTTTCAGGTCCTCTGTGACCTGTGGCTTCTTAGGAAGCTCAGAAGAGGAAGAGGCTGCTCTCGGCTTGGGCCTGCCCTCAAGGAGGGCGCATGTGCTGTGTGCTGCCTGGGGACGGGTCTTGCCTTCACCACCGTGGGGGACACTGCTGGTGTTTTACTTAATCCCAATGTCTTCGTCTCTTGCTTGCATGGGGGTAGCCATGTGATCCTGTCTTGGCAAACGGTTACAAAGCCATTGTCACAGGTGGGGCTTCCGGAAATCCCTCTACAGGGGATTGTCTTGGTGTGACCAGAGTGTGGGTGTTGGGCTTGGGGGTGTGGCAGCGACAGGGCTGCTGCTGCTGATGGTAACACACACACACTAACACACACACACACACACAGTAACCCTCTAAGGGAGGTACTGTTGTGATCTCTGTCCTGTAGATGAGGAAACTGAGACTGAAGAAGGGCAACGGAGCCATCCAGGGCCACACACTGAGTAAGTGGCAGAGCTGGCATCCTCACCTTTCCGTTATGTGCCGCTCACAAAGGTCCCAGTCCCATCCCGGAGGGGCCTTGAGCAGCTGCGAGTGTCCTGGGTGGGCTGCCTGCTTCTGGAGTATTATTATTAGAGGAAAATAATCCCCTGATTTGGTACTAAGGGCCGAATGCTTTACACAGTTGATGGAAACACTCCGTGTTGTGTGACTTTGGACGTCTTCCTTAACCTGTCTTTATCTCGGTCTTCTCATCTGTAAAGTGGGGATCATAGTGGCACTAACAAGTTTCTTAGAAAAGGGCGTGGCACATCCTTATGGCTCATGGCCCTGTTGTTGTTACTGTTACAGCATCGTCAGCACAGCATTGGCAGGTAGTTCAGCAACTGTTGCTCTCCTACTCTATGTCAAGCTCAATGTATACAGAGACACAAATGGCCTATGAGGGGTGGACGAGGTGCTGGAGCAGCATCAGGAAGAGGAATAAGTATGGTAACAGTAAGGCCACTTTGCCCTGGGATAGCTTGTTTCTGAAGCCCTTTTTCACATATTCTCCTGTTTAATCACTCCTCCCTGCCAGCTTTGCACACAGGCACATCCTTTGGCAGAGCTGTTCGTTAACAGCCTGGGGCTAAGATTTGTTCCTGGGCAGGTTGTCTGTGTCTATACCTGGATGGATGCGGGGGTAATGGAGTTGGTATGCATTCCAGGCTTGCTATTAGATCATTAAATGTGAAGTGTCTGATTTTGAATCAAACGTGTAGTTATTATATCTCACACAAGAAGCAGTACAATTAATGAAAGCATATGCCTAAACTGTTGACACAATTTTGCCAACTTAACGGTAGCCTGTTTATGCCAGCAATGAAGAAGCCTGGAGAGTGAGTGGTGATGAAATCTTGAAAGGTGTTTTCCACAGCTTGTTGAGAACTGAATATTTTTTCTTGCAAGAAGTGGTTCAAAACGTGGAAGAAGTGATAGTCAGTTGGTGCAAGGTCTGACGAATACGGTGAATGACAGAGAGTTTCCAAGTCCAGGTTCTGTAGTTTGAACAGTGTTGTTTATGTGATGTGTGGTTGAGCGTTGTCTTGCTAGAGGATTGGCCTGTCTCTATTGATCAATTTCAGCTGCTTAATCACAGGCATCCTCATTTCATCCAGTTGGTTGCAGTAGACATCTGCTGTAAACGATTGACCAGGTTTCATGAAGCTGTAGTGGATGATACCAGTATTGCACCACCAAACAGACATCAGTAGCTTTTCTTGATGAACATTTGGTTTTGGACTGTGTTTCAGCACTTCATCTGTATCCAGCCACTGTGCTGAATACTTGCAGTTGTCAAAAAGGATCCATTTTTCATCAGACGTAACAATACAGTGTAGAAATGGTTTGCTTTTATGTCCTGACAGCAAAGAAAGGCAAGCTTTGGGACGATTTCTCTTCTGACACTTGTTTAATTCATGCAATACCTGTCTATCTAGTTAGTTTCTTTGCCTTGCCAATTTGTTTCAAATGGTCCAATATTGTTGGAATAGTAATGTCAAACCTTGCTGCTAATTCACGCGTAGGTTGAGATGGATTCACTTCCACTACAGCTTTCAGCTCATCATTATCCAACTTGGTCTCAGGCCACCCACGTGGCTCATTTTCAAGATTAAAATCACCAGAACAGAACTTCTCAAACCACTGTACTGTGCATTCATTAGTCACATCCTTCCCAAACACTTTGTTGATATTTTGACCTGTCTGCACTGCATTGGTTCCACGACGGAACTCACATTAAAAAATAACATGAATTTTTGACTTATCCATGGTTTCACAAAAATTGTTCCCCAAAAATTTGCAAGATAATCACAAGCCAAAATGTGCGTTTGAAAGACTGAGGATGTATATTCACAATAAAAATAAAACAAGAAGTGTCAAAGTGAAATGTCATAGATAACAACTGTCAAACTTAATACTTAAGGAAATCGGACATTTCATACTTAATAACCTAATAGCTACGCAGAAATAGGAGCCAGGTAAGAGCAGATTTGTGGGTACGAATGAGGGTGTGAGGGAGTCTCCTAGATGTCCATTTGGTTGTACAAAAGAAAACTGATTCCTTTATTTAAAATCCAACTTTGGAGAAGTTAATCCCATGAGGAGAGGGATTTTAGTCTCTGGCTCACCACTCTAAAATAGTGACTGGCACATAGTAGGTGCTCAACAAATATTTGGTAAATGAGTGAACAAAAGGAAATTGCCTTCCTTGCTCAGTCCTCATTGAAAATTCTGGTTTTCACATATAGGGCAGTGTTCCGACAGGCCACTGGGGGTGGGGTGCTGTTTGCAGTGGCCACACCAGTCTTTCCCGACGGAGGGAAGCGCACATTTTTTAGCTACTTTTGCTCTGACTGATACACTTGGCTGCCTAACAAAAAGCCAGAGAAGAACTAAGATTTTTAGCATCATTCAAAATGCTTGCCATTCCTCTTGCTTTGCGAAATCATGAGCCAGTTATTTCGAGTTCACGTAAAGGTCAGAACTTAATCTGCGGGAAGGAGGTTCCCTTTGGTTTATGCTAGGGGAACTTTTTCCCCTTTCTGTTTATTTTACCCAAAAGCTTCTGTTTTTCTCCCAAGCTAAAAATCTGGCATTTGTTGTAGAAAGTTCTCAGCTTATGTGTGTATGTGTGTTTTTTTAAAAGAGCTCATATTTTGGCTTTAGTTTTGATTCTCAGTGATTTTTTTTGCTGCCTGAGAGTTGATTTTCTGCTCCTTGAAAGTCCAGCTCTTAAGTGGGTGCCTGAAGTTCAGTTTCAGTTTTAGACGTGATTTAAAAACCATTTTCTTAGGCCTTCTAAGTGCTGCTCCCAGCCTGTGTTTCCTTCTATTTTTAGTTTCTATGTAGAACAGGGTCTCTCAAAGTGCATGGGCTCTTCTCCCCACCCCCTTACCCCCGTTTTGACTATGAGACAAATGGATCCTCTTTCTGCTTCATGTGTAATTTTTTGGGGGTGGGGTGCAGGTGGTGAAGGCTCTTGAGTCCTGGCTTTGTCACATGCCTTCCTGTGGGGAACCGGAGGTCTCCTTGCCTAAGGGCTGGGTTAGATCAGAAGGAGGGAAGGGTTGGAACTTTTTGGGAATGGTTGGGCCGAGACTGGGCAGGAGCCCAGTGGCAGTTGTGGCTGTGGGGTCAGCCCACCAGGGACAGCCTGGGCGTCTACACCTCCTCTAGGATCCTCAGAATGATTTCCTGCTGAGCGAGGGGTGAGGAATGAACCCCACTAGGCAGCCCAAGTTGCCACTTTAAAAGGGGAACCAGGGGAAGAGGTTCTCCCCAGGCCCAGCTGAGTTACTTAATCCTTCCTGCTTCACTAAGGGACACATGTCCCTCAACATGTGTCCCTCCTAGGAGAAGGTGCCCGCCCCAGGACCCCAAGCCCTCTCTGCATGCTTCTTATCTTCCCTCCCTCCCCGGGGTACCCACCAGCTTTTTCCCATTACACAGATCTGCGTTTAAATTTTAGAAACATCTGTAAGTCTTTTTCCTGTTTGTAAGTTGTATATCCTCTGTTAAATTTAAAAACCTTTAAAAGTAAGTGTCTTTCTCTGTTGCTGTGATCTATTTGTGTAGCACATGACAGATTACAGAGCACTTTCATGCATTATTTTACTTATAAACAGTACCAATGGCAGACCCTGTGTGGTGCTTGCTATGCCAGGCTCTGTTCTAAGAACTTTATGCATGCTAACTTAACAACCGCACAATGACCCATTATGCTGGTATCACCCCTGTTACGTAGTGGGGAGAAGAAGGCAGAGAGAGGTTGAATGACACTCCGGAGGCCAGGCATCTGTCAAAGGGAGGGAAAAAATTCAAAAGTGAAACCTACTGCAGGAAAAATGTAAATAAGGTAGGTGCATAAAAGCAGAAAGTGAGAACCCCCCCCCTCTTCCACCGGTGCTCTGAGACAGACCAAACTTTAACAGAGCTATCCTTAACAGACTTCTGTTTGTAATACATATACATGCTTATATGTATTGAGTATCGTAACATGTATAATTACACTAGTGGGTGGTGGATGGAGGCTCAGGTGTAGGAGGCCCAGGGCCCTGAGACTTGAACCCAGATCTCTCTCCACTGTAACCTGCCTCCTGGGGGACTGGTCAGGGCTGGTTTTATAGGAATTCTCCAGTCGTATTGTTGACAGATGGGCTCCCAGGCAGTCGTGGGCACCTTTCTGGGGCACAATTAAATGGTTAAATGAGTCACAATTAAATGATGTTTGTGGGCACCTTCCAGGGTCACAGTGAAAAAGGGAATTGGCTTCGGGCAAAGACAGAATAATGCAGATCTTCAGTTTTGGTTTAGAAAATCTGAAACTTGCGGTAGGGTATATGGAAAAGAAGGAAGTAGAACCAGGCCCCTCCTCGCTCCCCTTTCCTCCTTTTTTTTTTTTTCCTCTCCTCTGGAGAGAGAAGGGATTAGGAGGCCTCCTGGAAAGGAGTCCCTTTCCTGTGATAAAACTAGCCCCTCTCCCTCCCCTGGAGCAATTACAGAGCCTCCGGCCTGGAACCTTCCTCACTGGCCTGGAGAAGACACCATTCTGCAAACAATGAGGGGAAGGAAAGGAAAGCAGTGCCTTTGGCAACAGTGTGGATGACTTCCTCAGTGCCAGGCTTGGTCCCCTGGTAGGACCTGGAGATAGGATTTGCTTTCACTCTCCACATCCTATTGTTGGGGAAAGAAAGTGTCAGACTTTTCTTAGGTAGAGAAGGGCCCTCTGACTGTGAATTCATATGGAAATTTGGAAGAGAAGAGAACCTTATCCCAGGAAGTGCTTTTTTTCTGGATTTCACTGGCCAGGCAACAGCAATTATCCAAACCACAGCTCTGCACCAAGAGGAAAACCACAGGAAAAAGAAATCCGAACAGGCAGCGAAAATAGAGGCCCCCCCAAAGCATGTATTCGTGTTTTTCTGAGGAGTCCTTTCATTCCCGTTTTAAAGACTGGTCCAACAAGTGTAGTTTTTCTAGTTTCCTATCTAGATAAGCAGGATATTAGAGGCAACAGGAGAGGCCTACAGAGTAAGAATGATAGCTGGGGTAGAGATAGGATAGGAGAAACTGAAAAAAGAAGCACAGAGGTGCTGAAACACCTCTGTAGCCCTGGGGGACCCTTCTGTGCTTTCTGTCTAGTGGGCGCACAGAAGGCTTGTATCTCAACAGGTCTGGAAAATATTAAGCCAGCACAGTACGAGCAGTCTGCTAATAATATGACTGGGCGTCCTCAAAAGGTCAGGGTGATGATATTAAACTTGGAGCACTCCGTTTAAGAAAGTGAAACAGTGTATGTGACACAGATTTCCATCATTTCTTTGTTCGTCATTTGGAGAGGCAGCCGGGCTGAGATAGACATGTTAGCGATGGCTAGATTGATTGCTTATTGATTGAATGAATGACCTGTTTTAGGCAGCAAAAACACGGAATGAACATCTCGAAATCTGCTGGTGCAGGGCAGGAACTGTGTGGGTTGCTGGGATTCAGTAGATGAAAAGACATGGACCTTGCCCACAGGGGATTTGCACTGTAGTGGTGGGAGCCCATGTGATCTGCTTTAAGACGGGACAGAGGGCCCAGGCAGAGAAACCCAGAACCAAGAATAAGCCACGCACTGAATCTGGCCCTGCCATCTACTCTCTCCAGGAGTGCTGGCTAGGTGTCTCCCCTCCCTAATCCTCATTTTGCTCTTGTGTGAAAGAGGTCTCTTGTGAAGATTAAATGAGAAAGGCAATGGAACTTCCCTTTGCACGCAGCCGGGCATACCCTGATAGCTGCTGCTGCTCTTATTCGTAAGCTCCTTCACATTCTAAATCTGCCCCAGGCAGAATTCCAGGACGGCCTTGGAGAGGAAGTGACCTTTAAATCCAATCTTGAAATCACCCTAGTTAAGGGCAGAGGAGACACCAGTTGAGAATAAGATGTGTACATCCTTCCGACTCTTTGCAATTCCAAATGGCTGTGATAAGAAGTACACTGGAGGTTTTGTTTAGAGGGAATGCCTTATTTCCTGATGATGCTGGACAAATGCAACTTGACTGTATGGTACTTCTTTTGGTTTTGGACCAAGGTCGCCATTAATGATGCCAAGTTGGTATTCAAGGAAACAGCTAATGCAGTGGATTTGCATGTCATTTGTATGAGGTTCTTGCTTGAAAGTCAGTGCTATGGGAGAAACGGTGTCTAGTCAAAGTCATGAGTGAAAATCATTCCTTGGATTATCCCAAGATACAGTGCACAAGGTGATATTTATCTACTACTTTGGTGAACACCCACCATCTCTTAGTAAGCCCACCCCAGCCAGTTAATCCTTCTGAGTTGAAAAAGGTGCCATATCTGTGGTTGAGCATCAGATAAAATATTGTATTTAGGGGCTACCCGGAATGGAGAATCCATATCCTTAAAGGTTAGATCACCATGAGGATGGTGAGAAATGGCACTCGGGAATCAGAACTCAATTAGTAGACTTAGGTCCCAACTCAGGCTCACTCTAGAGTGTGGGTGGAGTAGCCAGCACTACTTACATGAGTTTTCTTTTTTTTTTATTTCAGCATATTATGGGGGTACAAATGTTAAGGTTACATATATTGCCCTTGCCCCCCTCCCCCCTACATGAGTTTTCTTTTACTGCCCAAATCCCCTCAGCAGGTATAGTTTAATTCACCTGAGTAATATGCTTACATGTTGGGACCCCACCATGGGCTTTTTGTTTTTGCTACTGTTGGTGATCTGAATTTAACTGTGAATACGCCATTGCTAAGAGCTTTTGTTCTATGTGTTACTCTGTGTGGAAGATTTCTTAAATGGATTATTGAAGTGTACTTCATTATTTATCCCCTGACAATTTATCCACAGCAGCAAATATTCATTATTATTGTTTGGAGGGGCAGAACTATTTTTATATTCTTCAATTAAAAGTAGCTTTGACTCTTGATTGATCACGGCTGAGAACAAAAAACAAAACAAAATAAAACTAAAAAGTGGCTTTGACGTTTTCAAATGTAGAAGGAAGTCTGATAATTTAGTGTTATAGGAGAGGACCTTTATCTGGTCTGTCACGTGATTGTGCAAATTCCTATTTTCAGAGAGGGACAGGGACTTGGGTTTCCTGGGGTTGCATAATTATTGGTTCACTAGAACTGCAGACAAATTCAAAGAAGGGTTAGACACTGTCTAGTTCACCCTCCTTCCAGTGCAGGGAACCTTCTACAAGGTTCTGAACTGATATAATAGCTCATAATAACAGTGTCCATTTATTGAACTGTTCCTATCAAACAATGTGAAAAACATCATTAGAGATGGTGTCTTAGTCTGTTTTGCTGCTATAACAGAATACCCAAGACGGGACAATTTATCATGAATAGTAATTTATTTGCTCACAGTTCTGAAGGCTATGAAGCCCAACAATCAGGGTGCTGGCATTTTGCAAGGGCTTTCTTGCTGTGTCATTACATGGTAGAAAAACAGAAGGACAAAGAGAGGATGAGAGAGAGGGGACAAGAGGGCCAAACTTGCCTTCTTATAATGGCACCAGTCCTACCCATGAGATGGAGTCCTAATGACCTGATCACCTCTCAAAGGTCCTGCCTCTTAATGCTGTTACAATGGCATTTAAATTTCAACATGCATCTTGAAGGGGACAAACATTCAAACCATAGCAGATGGTAAGAAACTACTAGGTCCTTGGCACTGTGTTTAGTACTGGGGTGTATTTTTTTCAATAATCCTAAAAAACGACCCTAGTAGAGATAGCACTGTGTCATACCCGTTTGCAGATGAGGAAAAGCACGGAGAAAGTCAGGATACTTTCAACCTAGAATTGTCTACTCTGAAAACCAATGATCTTCTGCTCTTCTTCACTCTTTCTGATCTGTGTTTCTATATGTGTTGACCATATCACTACTGGTATGCAAGATGATTTTAGATGCTACACAGATGGATATTTATTTTAATAGCTATCTATTTTCTTTTTTTTAATCTTCCTGAATCAATAGTCATCTATTTTAATATGTATTAATATTAGGAAAAGCCCATAAAACAATGAGCCTCATGGTTTCTTGGATAGTATTGCATAGGGTGAAGCTAAATTATCTCAGTAAAAACTACGTAGGTCAATTTAAAGAAAAATGTTAAATAGATAATGGTGTAGATGGTTTGTGGCTATGGCAAAAGTGATGATTATGGTACTTGAATGTCTGAAGTAACTTCAGTGATGTATGATATTTGTTCATAGATACCGTTCTGTTGTTAATGTGGTTCTGGTCCGAAAGTTCTTACAATGGGGTGGTCTCCTGGCCTGCACCTCGTGTCCACTGGTTCTGTTTGGTTCCTCTGGAGCACACACAGGGAGCACACACCCCTCTCTCATTCCCTTTCGTATGTTCTCTGGGCTAACCCTCCCCAGCCATATCAGCCATTCCCCACCTGCCCTGGCCATTCCTGCCCCAGCCATTCCCCACTGGCAGTATCTCTTCTAAACTGCGGGTATCCCACGTGAGGTCAGCCTCCTCTCGGCATCTCTGGCAGTTCTGCCGCTGTGATGGTGACCTTCTTTAGCAGATGCTCTGGGCAGTCCAGCCCCCCAGCTATTGTCCTACCGCTTGATCTGTTTATCACGAACTGCTCACCTCAGTTTTCTCATCTGTGAGATGGAGAGGTAACACATGTAAGTGCTTATTAGCACAGTGCTTACGGTGCACAAGCCACTGCTGTTCCTGGCAAGTCACTTTTCCTTTGCTGTGATTGGCTCCTGTTTTCTGCTTGTGGTTTCTTCAGTGTGGACTAGTCAATTGGAACTTAAAACTTTCCAGATTTAGGATTTTTGGCCTCATAGTGAAAGGACCCCTTCCAAATTCCCTTTATCAATTTTTCCTTTCAGATATATATATGTGAAAAGGATGTTTAACATCTTCTCACTTTTGAGTTCTGTTTCTCTTCTCCTTTTTTTTCTGGGGGATGGTTAAAGTTATTATTTAAAAAAACTTCATGGACCTGTGATTTAAAAGTAAATCTGTGTAGCTGCAAGTGTTGAATAGATTTTTCTTGCATTTCACTTCAAAAATTTAGGATATTATATTTAAGACCGCTTGCAGCAATTTAAGTATTAATATATTTTACATGGCAAAATTATACTTAAAACATATTAAGTTTTTTTAACAAAGGGGAAAAATTTTCTAGTTTTTAAAAACTAAAAAAATGTGTTTAATTCACTTTAAATCTGAGAACCTTAAGTATCTTCACATGTTCTATGTTCCCAATTTGTTTTTGCAACAGTAATTTATTTGAGCTGTCTTTAGTATTAGCATGTTGGAACACTGGACTAATTTGTACGTGAGTATATTTAGAGCCTTTTACTGGATAAAAATCGGGTATATCATTCTTAATTTTGTAATTACCCAGCATAGGATCCAAATTAATAGACAATGTTTAGATTCTAGGCAACAATGCCTTATATAAACTTGGCATCATTTAAGTGGTGGCAAAGAATCTCTCCCCACCCGTTCTGTGAACTCGGACAAGGTGTGTAACCTTTCTGAGCCTTAGTGTAATTAGACCCTTTCTTCTTGTAACTGAGATAGATGTTCGTAAAGTTGGTGTGAAAAAAAAAATCAATCATTGTATCAATGCGATTTGAGTGAAACCTTGAAGTTCAGTGTTAACATCACGGTCGTGGAGACTTTGAACCTAAGCCCTTAGGCCAGTGCTTCTGAGTTTTTTTGATCCTCATGTTTGATTTTCTCTGAAGTGCAGTGTGTCATAGTTTTTATGTAATTCTGAGAATTCTAAAGCCCTTACTGGAATAATTGGGGAAAATATGGATTTCTGCAAATTAAGGTTAGGAGTCAGTGCTTGCAACGTGGAAGAATCTAACCTTCCATGTATCTTATGCAGGTTTTGCACACTAAGCAAGCACAGTTGGGGTGCAGTGTGTGTGTGTGTGGGGTGCAGTCCTGTGGCTGGGTTTCCTTTGCAAATGGGAGCTGGTGAGAGCAGATCAGATGAGACATTAGCTTAAGGAGGATAACATGAAGAATAGTTGAAGACCGTTGAATCTCTAAGATTCTTTTGTCTTTGTTTACAATTAGCAGCTACATGCTATCCTCTTAACGTCTTTCCCAGAGACAGGGAGAAGAATATTTTGGTGTCCTGTGATCACATCCCCTTACCTGCTCCGATGCCCTTGGTGGCTGCTGCCTTCTGCCATTTTCACCTGGGCATTCCACACCCTCTGCCACGTCTCCTTTTCTAGCCTCAGTCCCTGAGACGTGGCCTGAGTTCTAGTTCATCTAGCCTGCTCATTGTCTTCTCTCCAGGGGCAAGAGGTTTGAGCCTTCTGCATGGAATGTTCTTCCTTCCCAGCTGAACTCTTGGTCATCCAGTTCCATCCATTCCATCTCAAAGGCCGTCTTGCTCGTGAAGCCTCTCATGGTTGAAATTTCCCCCAACCCCAACTAGGTATACTTTTTCTCTTATTGGAACTACCCTGTGGGAAGAACATGGTGGCTTAACCTGGGTTCAAATCCTGCCTGTCATGTGAGGAATGGTCTTGGGGGGGTCAACTCATGTTCTCAGAGGCTTGTAAAATGGGGCAGAGAACACCTAATGCAGGGCCTGACCTTAGCAGCTTTTCCCTGAGCACTGGTGTCTTACCTCTTCTGTTTCCCTAATGGTGGTTTTCACATTTGCTGTTGTGTTAGCGTTTATGTCTTTGTCTTACCTTGTTTTAATAAATTATAATCTTGCGGAAGGTGACAGTGTCTTTTCTTTGTTTCTCCAGTGGCACCTAACACAGACCTTGGTACATAAATTTTTTGCTGATATCTATAAAATCAAGTGATCTGGAGTTACTCTGGGGAAGGGATGAAATGAGGGAGCTTTGCCTCCTTCCTCTTTTTCTTTCTTGTATTTCTGTCTTCCTTCCTATTTTTTAGCTTCCATTTTTACTTCCTTTAGTATTGAGAAAGTGCCAGGCTCACTTCAAAGAGTTGACTTCAAAGCCCTCTTGGCCCAGAAATACTCGCCACTGAAGCCTTATAGGAATTGGCGTCAGTGGAAGACCCCGTGGCGGTTGCATTTAAGAGTTTTTTGGGACTTCTATTTTTATAATCCTTTTAAATGAGAAGGCAGGGGGGAAGGTTACAGAAACATCTGCTTCTTAAAAAAAAAAAAAATCAGGCACAAGCCAGTGTAATTCCAAAAAAATTTAGGGTATCTTTAAAAAATGAAAGTGATTTTACAATTGGTAGAAAAGAACGTGTTTTTTTCTTAAAAAAAAAAAAAAAAGAATGACTTTTACTGTTTTGTCCTAGTTACCAGAGTTTAGGGTGGAAATATAGCCTTAACTCGTGTGCAACATTTTCCAAGGTGGCTAAGTGGGGTTGCATGTTACATAGCAGAAAACAGGGCCTGGGCCCGGTGAGACCTCACACCCAGCTCTTGGAGCGGTGGGTGTGGGCTGACAGAGAAGAGAGGGAGATTAAAGACCAGTGACCCTTTGATGCTCTTATTTGTTGACTTTTTGAGGCTGGGAGTGACTGACTCTTCCAGGAATGAGAAAGGGAGCCCTCCCAGTTTTTATGGTCGTCCCGAAATATATTTCCTGAAGGCCTACTCTGTGTCTCAGCACCACGCCAGGCCTCCCCAACAGCTTACTGGGTATGCTCTGCTCTTCCTGATACGACATCCTGCCACCTGCCCATCTCTCCACCCCTTGTTCCACCCTGTGCCTTTGCACATGGAATGTGTCTTTCTCTGCTCCCAATACCTGACCTCACAGTGGCTGATGAATCCTTATTCACTCTTCAAGACCCGGTTCAAGGGTTAAATCCTTTATGGAGCCTTCCCCCTAATTTTCCCTCAGCTGGTTGCTTTGTTCTCCAACTATTGTAACCTTGAGAACAGCAAATATTATATATAATTATTTTATTCTACTGGAATTACCTATTCACACTTCTGTCCCTGCACACTGTGAGCCCTTCCATGGCCAAGTGAATGGCATGACCAAGTGTGGTAGGAATTGCGACTGAGTTGGGGTTGGGTGATTGGGGAAGAGATCAACTCTATAAAGGTGGGTACAGAATTTATGTGCAAAACTGAAGAGGATGGGACCAGGCAGTTAGGAAACACGGGTGGCAGAGTGTCTTGGAGCCCTTCAGAGATGGGCCTCCAGTGCCTGCCGTGCTGTTTGGCCGTTTTTAGAAGAGCAGTGAAGTGGTTAAGGTGGAATTTTCAGGAAGATCTGCCTGAGTAGGTGTGAGCAGGATGGATTTAAGGGGGAGTGAGAGGTGCCAAGAAAGCCGGCAGAAGAACACTGCTGCAGTCTAGGACAAGGTGACAAGGGTACAGACCAAGGTCAGGAAACTCCGGCTTGCCACCTGTTTCTGCTCAGCCAGAGAGCTGAGAATGGTTTTGACGTTATTAAATGGTTGAAAAAATCAAAGGAAGAATCTGTGCTGTGATATGTGGAAATCTATGAAATTCAAAGGTCAGTGTCCATAACTAAAGTTTCCTTGGAACACAGCCATGCGTATTCATTTACGTATCATCCATGGCTGCTTTCACACAACCATCTCAGCCCTGAGCAGGTGCAGCAGAAAGCAGCAAAGGCTAAAGTATTTACTCTCTGGCCCTTTACAGGAAAAGTTTGCTGACCTCTGGTGTAGACTAGCCGGAGTGAGAGAGAGTATGACTGGAAAGGATCAAGGGACAGTCAGAGGAAGATGCAGAGTAGTTTCTTCTCTTCTTTTTTTTTTTTGAGATAGTGTCTTGCTCTGTGCCATGGCTAAAGTGCAGTGGCGTCACCATAGCTCACTGCAACCTCCAATTCCTGGGCTCAAGTGATCCTCCTGCCTCAGCCTCCTGAGTAAGCTGGGACTACAGGTGCATGCCACCTCGCCCGGCTAATTTTTTCTGTTTTTGGTAGACTGGGGTCTTGCTTGTGCTCAGGTTGGTCTCGAATTCCTGGCCTCAAGCAATCCTCCTGCCTTGGTCTCCCAAAGTGCTAGGATTACAGGCGTGAACCACCATGCCCAGCGTAGTTTCTCCTCTTCTGAGAGGGGTAGTGGTTGAAATGTGCAGAAAGGAAAAAGGATTGTGTTTTCATGATGGGGTGGGGGTTTGAGCTAGTCTCAGAGTACACCCAAACTCCTGGATGGTTCCAGGCTCAATGTGGGTCTCATGGCTGGACAGTTTGCTGGTTGCTGATGAAGTGGGACAAGACTGGGTAGTGAAGCCCAGAGGTCCACACCTGACTCTGACTTAAGCTCTTGGAGGTGACTGTGTTCTGCAGAGAAGGTAGGAGAGGTGGAGGAGGACCGGCCCTCGGGAGGCTGACTTCTACCCAGCTGCAGCCTCTCAAGGGCGTTTGTGCCTAGGTCAAGACCTAAGAAGTTGGAGCTCTTTGTTTCTGGCTGGTGTTGAAGCTTTCCACCCGCTGCCTTTGGAAATGAGAGGGGAAGCTGATGATTCCTTTAGGGTGAGGAGAAGGCCAGGAGGTCAACTTCCCTACTGTGTCCCGTGCCTGCTGCGGGGATGAGGAGGGAGCACAGCCCACTGAGCTCTTGGAATATGAAAAGATACAAAGAGGAAGCACAGGGTGAGCAAAGGGAGGCGTGAGAGGACAGCAAAACATCCCTCAGGATGTCCCTAGTGGGAAAAAGGCGTGACTTCCACAGGGTTAGGGGTGCTGATTGAGCATCTCAGATGCTGTCAGAGGGAAGATGCCCATCAGTCCTGGACAGATCTGGGACAAAAGTCTCTTACTATCTTTAGAAAAATGGAGTCTTGTTGCTAGAAGAAATTTTAGAGGGAGTCTGCTCTAAGCCTCTCCTTTTGTAGATCAGAAACCCGAGGCCCAAGATGGATGGAGTTACCAAAGCTAGTTGGTGTTGGAACTTGGATTTAATCTCAGGCCTTTTATTATTATTGCCACTGAACAAATTTTAACTTTTACAAGTGCATACTATGTGCCAATGCTTTATATGCAGGTTTAATCTTCACTACAAGTATGGGAAGTAGCTATTTTCCCTGTTTGCAAATGTGGAAAGGGAGTCTCAGAAAGGCTACCTGCTCCTGGTCTAATAACTAGAAATGGTGATTGGATCCTAGTCAATCTAGGATGACTCCAGAGCCAGTGTGCTTAACCCAGAGTGCACGCAAAACTGTCTGGAGTAGCTTCCTTGCTCCTGTTCCCACATCATGTCCAGTCTGTGCTATACATTTATCATATCTATACATTTATCAAACATGGACTGAGTACTTGCGGGAAGTCAGAAGGGCACTGGGTTAGGCGGGGACAGGTTGGACACTACCTTGGCTTTGGCCAAGCTAAAGGGAACGCCACAGGCCAGCCAGGGTACATCCACTCCAGGGGCTGCTTCTCTGTAAAGCTGCTTCTGACCCCGAAGGCAGAGTTGATTTTTTTTCCACCGTTGAGCTCCATGCTCTGTCTTTAGCTCTGTGGACCCTTAGGCTAAGAGCACATGCCATTTACCTTTATATTCCTGCTTCCTTAGCAGAGTGCATGCTGGAGCACTCAGCTAATGTTGAGTAAATAGATGAATGAATGAATACAGACCCAGGTTGTCAGTGATTCTCAAACCATATGGCTTAAGGAGTCTCTTAAAAATTTAAACTCCTGAGCCCTAACCCCATGATTAGGCTTGAGGCGGGAACCACAGAATCTGAATTTCCCTGAAAGTGCCCAGGTGTTTCTGATGCGGGTGGTCTGCAAGCCACACTTGCAGCAACCCTGGCGCAGGTGCCAAGGCTTCTGGAATAAAGACAGGAACTGAACATTAAAAATAGCACTCCATTCATTTGCTTGTGCCGAGTGGCCAAGTGCTCCCTCCTGCCGGCGACAGGTCCGGATGTGGGTCAGCTCTCAGCCCAGGGAAAATGAACAGTGTCTTCTCCGTGGTGCCCAGAACAGTCTGAGTCAGTGGAATGTGCTGGCCAGTCAGGCAGAAGGGAACTTCCACTTCTTTTTAAAACCTTGGTGGGAACCGTGTTGGCAAGGCGAACAGGGAGGAGAGGAAGCTCGATGTGGGGCTGGGGCTTGGCGGACGTCGTGGGGCTGGCTGTACTCCGGGTGGCCGCCGAGGGCCATTGCTATATATGCCCCTTTCCTCTTGAAATAGTCCCTTCCCCGCCTGGCTTGTGTGTTGGTCGGTCACCACAAATGCGTGGCTGTTGTTCAAGGAGGCCTCTTGGGATGTAAAAAGAGAGAACAGGGCCGGACTGCGGCCAGGGCTTCACAGGAAGCCAGGAGAGCTGGCGTGCCCCAGTCCCACCGCTGACTCGTTGTGAGATTCAGAAGGAGTGGCTTCTGGGCCCTGGCCTTGCTTTTCCCTCTGTAAAATGGCCAAGGGTGGGATGTAGGGGAAGGATCAGGGTGCTAAAGCTTCTTTCTTCTCCTGTCAAGATTGAACACAGGGCCCTGTTCTTGGTCAGATGCTACTGGTGAGTCTCAGGAAGCTCACAATTTGGGGTTGACTCTTTGAGCGTGCACGTGATGAATGGTCTCTTACTATTGTGCTGACGGCTGTTCATTAGAATATAAGCTCCCAGGGGGCAGGGACTTGGTCTTTCTTCTCTGTATCTCCACTGCTCAGAGCTGCACTGGACACAGAGCAGGTCTCCATAAATACTTACAGAGCCAGTAGCTCCACAGGCCGGCACCTGCTAAGTGTCAGGCCCCAGCTCTCTCGTCTTCTTCACAGGTTTGATTTGCTGTTTGAGAAGCGGGGACGGGAGGATCCTTTACCTTTCTTTTCAACGTTTCATCCAGTTCCTCTTCTTTATGTGAAGGAACGTCAGAGGTTAAGGAAATGATAAAAACTTGTATGGGGGAATGAACCATGCATTACTTAAAAGGTGTGTCCCTTGTTAATTTCTCCCAGCCTCAGTTTCCTCATCTGTAAAACAGATGAATAACATCCATCCCTGGCTACCTCTCCAGGAGTCATGCGAGGCTCCTACGAGGTAGTGTGAGTGAATGTGCTGTCCAAGGGCCAGGGGGTGCAGAAGTGATGCAGTGTGTACGCAGAGAGGGGTGCGCTTGGCCCATTGGAGGGGTGGAAGCCTCTAAGTGAGGTGACCTCTGAGGTTTTATCCCTCCTAGAGCAATTGGAAAGGAATCCAGCCCCAATGGTGAGTTCTCAACCCTTCTGGGGCAGGTCCCTCTCCCAGCCCCATGTGCCCGCAAGTATTTTGGTATTTAAAAAAAACCCCCATATTTTATTGTGAAACCCTCAAATTAGCAAGTCTTGGGCTGGCTGAATTAAGCTTCCTAGGCAAACCACATCCCCCATGTGCAAATGTCTAGTGGTTCAGTGCTTCTTATTTTCCTCTAGCATTGACTACTACCTGACGTTAGAGTATAAATGTATGTGTTTATTTGTATATGGTCTGCCTTCCCTGTGAGAATGTGAGCTGCATGAGGTCAGGGCTTTGATTTGCTCATGGATGGATTTCCAGCACCTTCGTCAGTTGCTGGCACATAGTCAGTGCCTAGTAAACATTCGTGGAATGAATGAATGAATGAATACTTATATTCAGTGGGTGTAAAGTTCTTGGACCTTAGTCTATACTCATGGTTCTCAAAGAGTGATCCTGGGACTCCTGGGGATTTTTGAGACCCTCTGAGGGGTCTGTGAGGTCAAAAGTAGTTTCATAATAAGAGTAAACAATTATATTATTTGCCTTTTCACTTTCATTCTCTCATGTGTGCAAATTTCATTGAACCGATGTATTCCAAGTAACCAATGCATGATGACACAAAGCTATGCAGGGTCATATGCAATGTGTACATTATAAATATATATAATTTTTGTTTGTCAATTAACAAAAGAAAAACAAAAAACCCAAAGTGCAATGCATACAAAGACCAGTGGATTTTCATGTGACAGAGTAGGAAAAGTTCACTGCCACAGTTTCCAATTCCACATCGCAGCTAACTTTTTAATAACTACCATCTTCTTGTTGAGTTTTGGTGCAGCATCATTGGAAAATACCCACGATTACTGAAAAGGCTGTGAAATACTTCCTTTCCCAACTGCATGTTTGTGTGAGTCTAGGATTTCTTCATGTACTTCACCCCCTAAAAACCATATTACAACAGAGTGAATGCAGAAGCAGATGTGAGAATTCAGCTGTCTCTTACTGAGCCAGATATTAAACAGATTTGTAAAAATCTAAAATAATGCCACTCCTTTTTTGTTGTTGTTTTGGGGAATATTGTCATTTTTCCATAAAAATGTTATTATTAATGTTAACAGGTAATAGATTTATTATAAACAAAACCTCTTTGGGGGTCCTTGATAATTTTAAGAGTATAAGGAGTCCTGAGAGCAAAAAGTTTAAGAAGCGCTATTCAAGACAGAAGCCCCGTGGGCCGTGGAAGGGACTGGAGCTGTCCTGTAGATCACACAGGCTTCTTTTCCCGGTGGGTGACCAGTGTTTATTCAGCGGCCCCTGTGTCAGGAGATGCCTGTCTGAATGATGGGTTTGCGTTTCTAGCCATGGGGCTTTGGACAAGTTCCTGTGTCTGTGCACCTTAGTTTTCTCATGTGTTAAAAGCCGGGCCAGGGTTCTCGGGTGGGGTGGTAAGATAACGTGTTGGGTCTCCTCCAGCTCTAACATTTTCACGTTTAATTCTTGGAACCTTTCCCACATTTTAGCTCCATTCATTCCTTGGAAAGGTATCGGTGAGAATTAAACAGTGAGAGAAGGTCTCAGGGAAAAGGGGAGGCTTAAAGCTGAACAAGGGTTGTCTATGAGGCAGGAAGGACATTTAAAAGTGGGGAACTACTGCAGATGAGTAAACTGAGGCAGTGACTGGTGAAGGCTCAATCACATTCATCCTGGGTGCTGGACTGTCTTCAACCTGTAGCCCGAGATGATAGTAGTGACCTCATACGGAGTCTTTTCCTGGGATTTATTGAGCAACTGAGGTCATTGGCTGTGGGCCACCTGCCTCTTCCACTGACCAGCTAGTCTGCAAGGAAGACTGTGTGTGTTTATTTTTGTTGCTCCTGTATAACTTCCAGTTGCTCTTCTCAGAGCAACAGTGCTTTAAAAAGAGTCTCTGTATATGTATTTTCCCACTTGGAGCCATGAAATATATTGAAATCTGCTTTTTTCTAATCTGAAATATTTCCATATCACCCTGCCGCTGGCGAACTGCACACCTGGATAGAAAACGGGCCAACATTGGATTGGGAGAATTATTAATAAATGAACCAATGCATGCAAAGCACTGAGCACTTTGACTTGATAATAATAATAATGATAAATTAAGGTAATACATTATTATGATGATTAGTGTTATTTCTCTTTAGCAGTCTTGATAATTGATTTGTGTAACTCAATATTCCAGCTTATTTCTGCAACTAAAGTGCTTTGCGTTCTTTCTGTGTGCCAGGAACAGCAATAAATTTTATGTCCTAGGGTTAGCGTGGTTAGAAGTGCGTGGACCGTGGTTCCTAAACATGGGCCTGCAGACCAGTGCACAGCCTGTGAAAAGTTTCCATTGGTCCTTGTTAAGAAGAAAAAAAAAGGTTAACGTACTAAGATTCCCAGGAAGCTAAATGAAGCTGAATATTACTTGATTCAAAGGACCATCCTGCATTGAGAATGTCTTTCCTTATATTTTTAGGAGGAAAGTATTTCCTTTTGTGAAATAAGAATGTTAGCAGGTGGTGAGTACCTTTTATTTGGCAAAATAAAAAGTTGCAATCTGTGTGTCAACCCTTAACATTTTGATGTGTGTCATATTTGAAATTGCATTAGTCTCGTGAAATCTAAAACCCTGGTGGATAAAACCGTAAATGTCAGGGCTAGAAGAGACCTTAGCAATTAGTCAAGGCGCTTTGCTTTCGTTTCACCTTTAAAGAACCTGAGAGACTCAGAGATAGCATGTGACTTGCCTGAGGTCACAGAGCAAATCTGAGGCAAGTGAGGGCTAAAATCCATAGGATGGTCACATAAGCACTGGTTTTGAGTCGGCCACACTTGTGTTCAAATCCTGCTTCTGTTACATATGAGCTGATCTTTTATCTGTGAAACCTGGGGTACCTTCCTACCTAAGGGTTCACAGGAGGATTTAATGAGATGTTTTGGATTAGGAGACATCTGGCAATTTCCCCCTTCCCTCTTCTCCCTGCCTCCCCTCCCGCTGTTAATAAATAGGTCCTTGTGATGTGTCAGTGAGCAACATCAGTCAGAAAGGTTTTATTTTTAGCAAAGTCTCTGTATTTACTGCTTATGATTCTAAGTAATATTAGCTCGTGTTGTTTTCTCAGCTCTCTTGGTGTTCTTTCTCCTCGACTATTGAACAATTTCAAAGATCTAAGAAGAGCTTTGAAACCCCTCTACCAGCTTCCGTTCCCAATCCCAGGCACAGGTCTTCCGAGGGTGGGATGAAAAGGATTTTGTTCAGGTCAGGTGCTGTGTACACTGCTCGGTCCCGCTTCCCTCTCTGGAGGTGATCTGCCCCCTTCTGGGAGACTCAAGACGATTAGCAGTGATAACATTCAATTATAGTGTTTTCTTTTTCATCTGGGGCACCAGGACACAGCCTTTTAGCAGCTATCACAGAGTAGCAAACATGCAGAAATTCTCATGACATGTTAGCAGATTTCAAAACCAAAGAACATCCCATGCTCTTTCTTGAAGCCAAGCCTTCTAATAACTGACATAGATTATCTTGTGGGAATGGAGTGGCCCTGGCCTAAGCTGGGCTGTACCGTGCTCTCTTGGTGACAGTTTAGTGCCTACATATGTTCGTAGATGAAGGAAGTGTAGTAACTTGGTGAATGGCCCCAAATGCCCCTGGCTTGCTGCCATGGGATTGTCGTTGAGACCTGGGCACAGTGATGTATGAAAAATGCCCACCTTCATTCTTGGTGTCCAGTGGGCCCTCCATAGGTGGTGGCGCGATCACAGCCGGCATTCCCGACTCCAGCCAGGTCCTGAGGTCTCTACATGTTGTTTGAGTATCTACCTCTTAAGCCTCTTGTGTGTTCTGCAGGACAGATGAATTAAATACCCGTGATAGGCCCATTTGTGCACGAGGCTGTTTCCTCCTCCTCCTCCTCCAGGGTGAAGAGGAATCACATGTGAATTCTCTACTGAGGCTTGTTGTGCTTGGCAAAGGGCTGTGTTAGCAGATGTAGTTTCCATCCTGGCATGCCGTACTGAAAAAATTTATGTTGTATTGGCTTCAGCCAAGTCCGCTGACGTGCTTTACTTTAGGAACTCTGCGGAGACTTTATCATCTATAATTTATTCAGGTAACACTTCCGTCTCTTCAATTCCATGCTGCTCATTTGTCATTCCTGGTCAGTGTGTTATGCGGCCAGGAGGGCTGTCTACTATCTTTGAGAACCACTTGGCATTGTAATTTTGATTGTTTATTCATGCCCAAATGTGTGGCACGTTGAATTAATAAAACCACATTTAAAAAAAATTGTAGGCCGGGCGTGGTGGCTCACGCCTATAATCCTAGCATACTGGGAGGCTGAGGCGGGAGGATCGCTTGAGGTCAGGAATTCGAGACCAGCCTGAACAAGAGCGAGACCCCCGTCTCTACTAAAAATAGAAAAAAATTAGCTGGACAACTAAAAATATATAGAAAAAATTAGCCGGGCATGGTGGCTCATGCCTGTAGTCCCAGCTACTTGGGAGGCTGAAGGATTGCTTGAGCCCAGGAGTTTGAGGTTGCTGTGAGCTAGGCTGGTGCCATGGCACTCTAGCCGGGGCAACAGAGTGAGATTCTGTCTCCAAAAAAAAAAAAGGAAGCTATGTTCTGTGCGGAAATTGTGACAAGTACAGAAACACATTAAATAGGTGACTGTTGCCTGTAACCTACACCTGAAGGGACAACTGTTAATGATCAAGTGCGTGTCTTTTCAGTCTTTCTTTTTTTTTTGAGATGCAGTCTCTGGGTAAGTCGCCCAGGCTGGTCTTGAACTCCTGGGCTCAAGCGATCCTCCTGCCTCAGCCTCCCACGTAGCTGGGACTATAGGCGCTTGCCTCTGCGCCAGGCGCCGTCTCTTTTTTTTTTAATGGTTAAAAAAATTTAGTTGCTTGCATAGTGTCCATATGTAAATTTTTAAATGGAGTTCATGCGTTTTATTCTAGGGGCTGCTATGAGACAATAAATGTAAAATACTTTGCCCAGTACTTGGCACCTAGGGCCGTTCACAGTAAATGTGAGGAATTTTTATGGAGGGCGTCAGGCAGAGCGGGCTCCGGAGTCAGACTGCCTGGCTCCAGGCTCCTCACATTCTGGCACGATGGCCTAGAGCCAGCCATTGAAGTGCAGTGCCTTAGTTTCCCCATCTGTGGGATGCGGGGTACCCCAAAATGTTGTAGTGCAGATTCAATGAAATATCCCCTAGAGCGTCCTCAGAGCATGCTGCCCTGTAGTCAGCTCACAGTAAGTATTGACTGTTCTTATTCAAGAAAATGTGGGAAGACATTTTTAAGCAAGGCAGGTGTTCAATCCTCTCCCTCTACCCACTTAGTTTTAATGGATCAAAGAAACTGTCTTTAATTCCCAGTCCACTGTGTGGCCCAGTGTTGGCCCGGGAGCGGCCCTCGCGGGCTGACACAGCGTTTGTCCCCGTGTGCCCAGGCATCCCCTGCCCTGAGCATCCTTAGTTGATGAATGAGGCTCACAGCCCCAGGCGCCTGGCACCCTCCCTTCCTCCTGGTGTCCTCTGTCCTCTCTTCCCGGCTCTTGTTCTTCAAGTTTCAAGGAGGAAGTAAGGGTGGTCTCTCCCTCCCGGACCTGCGGCCCACGCTGGTCTCTTCTCTTGAAGCTCCTGGCACCTAACAGAGCCTGGCGGCTGGTTTTCATTTCTGCTGTGTCCCCTGACGTCACCCCCAAGGAGAAGGCTTTGGTGTGTTCCAGCCAGGGCCAAGCACAGCGGCCCTCCTCAGAGATAGGTCCGGGCACCAGCTTGTCTCCTGTGCCTCCCTTGTCCTCACAGACCGGCCGTGGGTGCACGCTGGCCTTGCAGGCTGCTTTCCTGTGCCCTGGAGTGCTCTGTTACTCTGCCCTCTGAGCGTCCCTGTCCTGGAAGGCTGGTCTGTGTGGCCAGGAGTGCACCTTTTCCTTTCCTGGGAAGAGCGTGGGGTCCATGTGGATGTGGTCTGGGGCCACTGGCTTTCCCATTTTTGGGTTTCCTCTGATGCCCGTGCCCTAGAGCTGTCGGTCACCTGGTCCTGCCCACCTGGGCGTGTGGCCAGCGCTCTCTCCAGGTGTCTGAGTCATTCAGATCCAGTCTTTGTCTGGTTGGTACATCGTCCTCAGGACTTCCAGCACTTTAGGAAGGGCCCAGCCTGCCCTACTCTAGAGGAGGAATATGGGGGAGGTGTCCCACACCACATTCCAGAGAGTTCTGACAGGGCATTTACCTGCTTGCCTTGGAGGGGTTCTTCAATCTCCAATCCAGCAAACCCGTCCTTAATGACAGGCAGAGGGTGTGTGGGTTCTTAGGGACCAGTCATGCCCGCAGGAGGAAGGCAGGGCCGTGTTAGGAGTGTCAGTCCCACGGGGCTGCACACCCATTTGGGCTACTCCCTTCCTATGTTTGCACCTCAGTTTCCCCATTTGTAAAAGGGAGATGAGAGGGTCCTTATTTCATAGGAATGTAACTGGGTTTACTTAAGATACTGGAAAAAGTTTCCTGGCATATAGGAAGAGCTCAGTAAAAGCTTGCTATTGCCCTATTATCATTATCATCATAAATTTGCATTTTTTTTGTTACTTCCCTGTAAGGAGTTAAGTGTGTGAAAGTGTATGTGTATATTTAAAAGGTTAGGCTACAAAATAAAACCCTTTTCAAACCTTAGGGCAAGATGTGTCTTGTTTCCTTAGGGTGTTTGGTGACCTAGGGAGAAGTCACATACCCAGCTGTTCTCACCTTTACTCTCTTCTTAAAGGCAGGTCCTGACTGGCCTCCCCTAAGGGAAAAACATGTAGCTGTTTATGTGACTTTCCTTTCTTTTTCTGCTCTGGATTTGACCTTTTGTTCCTTCAGGTGATTGAAAAATTCTTAAAAGTCACCTGCTTCCTCAGGCTTGGTGTCAAAACGGGACTAAGGGAACCAACCAGAGTGAAGCCAGCTCTTTGGAGAGGTAGTTGCCAAACTCATGAGGGTGGCCATCTTCTGAGAAATTAAATGTCCTAAATATGTACTTTGGCAGATAAAAAATTTCATGTCACGTGTGAAGAGTGAAGTCTGCAGAGGAATAGTAGATCTTTAAATACTTCTGTGAAGTTAGGAGGCAGGACAGACAGCTCTCATTTTACAGATGAAAGAGCTGAGGTCCCAGCAGGTGAGGTGTCCTGACTCCATGGACAGACCAGGTAGTGGCATCCAGGACCAGAATGCAGGTCTCCAGACCCACAGACCTCTTCTTTCTTTTCCCTTAGGTCAGTTGTGGAGTAGGAGGGTGGTCTCTGCTGTGGTCCTGTTACCAGCAGCCTCCTGCACTGTCCCCTCAGACCTCACTGGGCGACCTCCTGATCCAGCCAACCAGCTACCTCCACCCAACTGCTAACCCTCTGCCTCCCCTTGGCTCTCTGTCTCTCACTCTCTGTTTTTCCTTGAAGGCCTCCCAGAATCGAGGTTCTTGGCACGTCCCGCCCCGACGCTGCACACAGGTCTGTGGACCCAGCCAGGTCATGAGCCTTTCCCTTTCCCTCCTAGTTGAGGAGGCCTGTTAAACCACGCGAGTGACGGCTGTTTGGAGAGCCTTGAGTTTGCTCAGCTTGGACAAGAAGTCAGCCATTCCCGAGCCTTTTAGTAACACATTATGGGCAGTATTTCTCATGACTGATGGCAGCTCCCTTTCTCTTGCCACCTTGTCAGCTGGAATCACTTTTCTAGAAGCTACTGATGAGCTGCTGATCGGATAAAGAAATTGGTTCTAGGGTGTCAGGTGGATGCTCACAGGCCAATTTATAATAGTGATCTCCATTAAATGGCAGAGTCTTGCAGTTGAGGCTCTGGTGCACTTATGCATACTGCCTGCAGGTATTTATTGGGCACCTATTGTATGCAGCACTCAAAAGACAACAAAGGAACTGAGGAGGTGGTGGCAGGGGAGCTGAGCGAGTACCACACACCCACAGGCTGGAGGGAGTGAGGTGCTGAGCACGGTGACGCACCCCGGCTGAGAGGAGGAGGGCTGTGGTTTGGTTTCTGCCTCCCACCTGGCTGCCTCGGACAAGTTGCTGAACTTCTCTAGTTCTTCTCTGTGTGATTGGAGCAGTGCCTGACGACATCTAGGGATCACCTGATAAAAGCTGCTGTCCCTGTCCTTGAGGATGATGATACTGGACTGTGTCAGTAGTTTAAAATTTTTTATCACATCATACTTGATAATCAGAAAGAGCGAGGTTGTTTACAAGTCCAGTACCAGAGTGGACCCCTGTGAATCCAGCGCCCGGTTATCTCAGCGGCCTGTGCTGCTTCCCGAGCCCTCCCTACGCACCCCCGCCCTGCCCAGATCACCACTGTCCCGATGTTCACCAGGTCTCAGCGTGTCTGCACACCTAGGCACTGTATTGTTTAGTTTGGCTGGTTAAGGGGGTCTCTCGCCCAGTTTCTGTGACTTGCTTTTTTCATTGGTTACTCATCCACATTGTTGGGCTGCTGCAACTCATTCATTTTCCTTGTCGTAAACTGTAACTTGGTGTGATATCCTGCAGTTTTTTTTATCTATTTTCCTGAACAATGGATAATATTTGGCTTCTCCTGTGCTTTTTTGGCTATTGCACATGATACTGCTGTGAACATTGCAGTACGTGTCTTCTGGTGCACACGAGTGAGTGTTTTTGTATGTCTGTGGTAAGAGCACCTAAAATCTACTCTCTTAGCAATTTTCCAGCATATGATACACTGTCGTCAGCTACGGTCCTCCTGCTGTCCGTTAGATCTCTGGACTTATCCTGTATGACTGCAGGTTCGTACCTTTGATTTACGCCTCCCCGTTTTCCCCTACTCCTAGTAACCACCGTTCTACTCTCTGTTACTATGAGTTTGACAGTTTCTTAAGATTCCACGTCTAAGTGAGATCATGCAGTATTTGTCTTTCTGTGTCTGGCTTATTTCACTTCGCATAATATCCTCCTGGTTTGTCCACATAGTCAGAAATGGCAGGATCTCCTTCTTTCTAAAGGCTGAATTATATTCTATTTTGTGTGTGTGTGTGTGTGTGTGTATATATATATATATATATATATACACCACATTTTCTTTATCCATTCATCCGGGACTGACACTTAGGTTGTTTCCATATCTTTGCTACTGTGAATAATGCAGCAGTGAACACGGGCAGGATGCCATTATTGAGTTAAGGAAGTTCCTTTCTAGTCTGAATTTGCTAACAGCTTTACGTGTAAGCGTGGAATATTATCAAACGCTTTTTCTGCATTCATTGAGATGACCTTGTGGTTTTTCCGTTTAATCTGATAGTGTAATAAATGGCATATATTTTCTATTTTTAAATCACTCTCACTTTCCTGGTATAAATGAACTTGGTGTGATACTGTCATGTTTTTATGCATTGCTGGATTCGTTTTTACTAATATTTTGTTTCAGATTTTCACATCTGTGATCATGTACATGATTGGCCTGTAACTTTCCTTTCTCATGTTTTCCTTGTCTGTCTTGGTGTCAAGGTTATATATTGGCGTCATAGAATGAGGGAATGTTCCATCCTTTAAAAAAATTCTTTAGTAGAGTTTGTCTAAGGTTAGAGTGTAAATGAGTTGTTTAAAAAGCTTTCTTAAGGAAATACTTTGTGGTATGTTTCAGGAATCCCATTAACTGGTTCAAAGTTTCTATAAATTTCTTTTTTATTTAAAACTTTTAACATTGGTGACCATCCATGTGCAGCTTTGTACTGCCAGCTTAACTTGCTTTTATGATGTCTTCAGCAATAAAACCTCTGCTCTTTGTCTAATGGAGATGAGTGTTATTAAGCTTTTACTATTTGCAACTATATATGAGTCAGAATTTTATTGATCTTGTACAACCAAATGAAACCCAGAAATGAATGAAATGTAACAAGTGATTTCAGATTTTTGTGTTTGCCCAAATTGCCTTTTTAAAATAGATTGATACTCTATCGTAAGTAAACGTGGTAAGTTTGGAAAATTAAGGCTTACTAATAATGTTGGCCATTTTATCTGAGTTTCTTTGGGTTTCTCATAACATTTAATTTATCAAGAGGGTTTTGCTGTCCTAAAATGAAAATGGAAAACCACTGGTTGTTAATGGCTCCTGCAGCTCAAACCATCCATGATGAAGGGTTCTTTGATTAAGTGTCAAGATGAGTGGTGCAGACCTTTGACAGACGCAGGATTGTAGCTGGAGAAAGCCCAGCATTCATTGCTGACCTTGCCATGGTGAGCAGGTGTTGAATGAGCTCAGTTCTCCCTCAGCCCTTCTTTTTCCCTGGTGGGCCATTGGCTCCTGAGTAAGATAGATGCATGCAATAGAAGAGCTGTTAATAGCATTTACTCTGTCTTAATCCTTTTTAATCCCATTCATATTTCAGCATCTGAAACTTGGCAGGATGTCAGAAGCCATAGTGCAAGCAGGGAAATTTTTTTTTGAACAGCAAGGACCAAGTACATTTTTCTTCCTTGATATTTAATGTGTTAAAACATGTAAGAGTAGAAAATTGCCTCTTAGATCCCAAATAGAATACCACTAAGAGATCTTGCCAAAATGACCTTGCTGGAGCTTTTTATTATTTTTATTTTTAATGAATGGTAATAAAGTCATTTTATCAAGCCCATATAGTACCATAATGAGATCTTCGTGGCATAAGTGGGGAAATAACTTTGACAGAGTTGATGTCTGAAATCAAGCATTGTCAGTTTAATGTCAAACCTGATGGGAATTTGGATCTTGTGCTCTTTCCTGATGTGACGTTAGCTTCTGTGTGGTCTTGTCGGCCCAAACTTTTGACTAACTGGACCTGGCTATTTCCTTGTAGATCTAATATGAGGAATTGGGAGAATCCTAGTAAAATGCCGGGGAGACTTTGACCCTAATCTCTATTAGGAGATCTGTCAAATTAGAGATTGGATGGGTTTTTTTTTGCTGTGCTTAGTACAATGGATGTGTGTATTTGAAGTCCATACATGGCCTTAAAGGTTGTTTTTGGTGTGCAGAAGTTCTTTGTAACCGAGTGGCTCCAAAATGCCGGATTTTGGATTAGAGTTTGGGTCATCTTCAGGGTAGCAAGGGATGGATGCCCGAGAACATGTTGTCTCCAACTTCCTGGCCCTCCTCTTTTGAGCTCTGGCCTTTATTGGGCAGAGATGCGTCTTGTCTGGAGGGTTAGCCTTTTCTGCCATTTGAATTCTTGCCCAGCCCGGGGGTGTGAGGGCTGACTTGGGGGGGAGGGTTGAGGCCATTGTGGGAGAGAAGGCTGAGACTCCTTGATGAACATTTGGGGTTTGAGTCAGTTATGTCTTTTAAAAAAATTACCCGTTTTGGACTCGTCTGTGGAAGCAATTAGGGAGATCACAGGACTGTTTCTGATTCCTGATTCTGTCCAGTGTCTATTCAGAAAAATAGAAAACAGTCAACTGGAACAGGGGATTATTTGAGCACACACAGAGTCCTGTTGTCTCAGCGGCATGCCCTCAGACAATTTGCCTTTTAGTGAAGTTTAAGCCCATGAAAGGAAATAAAAAGTGTTTTATTAGATGGCAAAGAAAGATGGACTGGACTTGTGAGACTTTGAGAATTTTAGCTTTTTCTTTGTTAATACAAACTTTAGAAGAGAGTGACTCTTTCAATAATGCAATTTATTTGTACAATGTGGTAATTATTGTTAATAGTTAATAATTATCCTCAACTGGGTAAAATACCATTGTGTGTGTGAGAAGAAGAGAGAGAGAAGGGGGAGGGAGTATCTTTTGTCCGAAGCTAAATATTGCTACTTTTGAAGATGATTGTGTCTTACAGATGTACCCAGCTACTATTTATTAAGCATGTACTTTGTACAAGACCGTATGGAAGTTCTTGCTTGCCACAACTGTAGGAGGTCAAGCAGCATCATCGTTTCCCCCATGAATATGTGGAAACTGAAACTTCCAGAGAATTGGTGACTCACCCCGTGGCATACAGCTAGTGAGTGGTGGGGCAGAGACTCGAGTCCAGCTCTGACTCCCATAGCCATTCTTCTTTCGCTATAAATTGTTGACTCATTCAGTTTAGCACAGTTCATTGCAGTTCACAGAATATATCTACATCCATCATGTCTTTTAAGTGTGGATTTTGTTTCCTGAAAGCACACAGGGCAAACCAAGGGATCCACGAATGTGACTACTAGTGTGCTTGTGTGGTCAGATGGTGCCAGTCAGTGGGCAGGACGAGGATTTACTAGGTGCTGAGTGGCAGAGTGTTGGTTTTCCCAGCCTTGATATGAAAAATGTTTCAAGTTCTTAGTGAGGAAAATCACTCTTAGCCCAAATTCCTACGTAGGCTGATTGAATTGCTTTCTGAGATTTGTTCGTTTACTGGACATGTTAAAGAATTGGAAGAAGCTGTCAGAAGTTTTCAGGGCATCTGAGGGAAACACTCCCTTTGGTCCACCTTCTCCACCAAGACTAGTCTGGTTTTAGCCCAGCAGGAGTGCACTGGGCACACTCAGTCTGGATTCCAGATGATCAGGCTCCTCCCTTATTTTAAGACCATTAAAGAATGTCTTCAGTTTTTTGGGGGTTGAGTGTTTAACCAAACCAAACTAACTTCCAGAGCACCTCCTAGAGTTGCTCAGGCCCCTCCTGGAGGCTTATGGGTTGTGGCTTAGATCCAAGGGGTCTCCCTGAGTACATCACCCGTTCTCATTGTCTAAAATACCTTAAGACAGTTGTTCTCCAGCTTTGGAGGGTGTGCGAGTCTCCTGGAGAGCTGATAAAGAACAGAGGCCCAGGCTGGTTGAAGTAGATAGGGCTGGGCCTTTGTATTTTTACCAAATCCCCCCAGTGGTTCTGGTACCTACCAGTGTGTGAGAACCACTTCCTGTGCTTTCTTGAATGCTTTCTTGCCATTATATATATATTTTTCCTCATGCTTGTCTTCTTGGCTTGACTGCTCACCTCTGTTTTTCCCTGCTGTCCGAATCTAATCCAGTTGTCACGCCCGGACCCTCTCCCTGCTCTCATCCTTCATCCCACCACCCTGCTCCCCAGCCAGTCCCCCGCCAGCCCATTCAGGCCCTGTGCCAGGTGTGAGGCAGGGAGTCCCCAGCCAAGGAGTTCCCAGCCAGTCAGCTCCGATACCTGGAGGTTGGAGGTGAGTGCTGGGTGCTGAGCAGACCCACCAAGGAAGGCCTGGCTATGCTGAGAAAGGGAGTTTGGTGAGGTCGCCCTGGCAGAAGAACAAGCAGGAATTAATTGGGCAAAGGAGGGAGTGAGGAAGCACTTGCTTTTTCTAGGCTATAGGAGCAGCCTGAGCCAAAGTGGGGGATGACAGCATGGATTACTCGGGGATTTGAGGTATGTTGAGACATGGGGAAATGTGAGTTCTGCTCTTGTGACTCACACTGTCCTTTACAGAAGCACTGATTATATCTGTTGTTAAAAAAAAAAAAGTATAAACTGAAAAGTTCAGAAGAATACAAAGTAGAGGCATAAAGAGAATGTAAAACATTCTCACCTAATTAAATGGCTCCACCTAAAGGGAGAAAAAAAATCAGTTGTTTATTTCTTTGTCTCTTTTGCTGGCCTTTAAGCAATTTAAGACTAGGGAACTTTCACTCTGTGTCCCTAAAGTGCTCCTGGGGCCTGGCTTGTGGAATGCAGTCAGTGAACATGGGGATGAATGGATGAGTTTCAGACCCATATATTTTGGACAAGTCACTTTGCCTTTCTTTCTTTCTTTTTCTTTTTTTCTTGAGAAAGAGTCTCACTCTGTTGCCGGGAGTAGAGTGCCGTGGCATCAGCCTAGCTCACAGCAACCTCAAACTCCTGGGCTCAAGTGATCCTCCTGCCTCAGCCTCCAGAGTAGCTGGGACTACAGATGTACATCAACACACCTAGCTAATTTTTCTAGTTTTAGTAGAGACAGGGTCTTGTTCTTGCTTAGGCTGATCTCAAACTCCTTTGCTCAAGCAATCCTCCCGCCTCGGCTTCCCAGAGTGCTAGAATTTACAGGTGTGAGCCACCGCGCCCAGCCTACCTTTCTGGGCTGTTTTCCTCAACTCTAAACAGAGGCAGGTTGGTATAGGTAATCCCTAAGATTTTATGCTATCTGTGATCACACAGTCCCCACTGCTTGCCTTCCAGGCCCTGAAGTCCACACATGCTATGGACTTCAGCTGTACCCACGAGTGGCCAGGCCAGCTCTGCTCCAGGCCTGGAAATCCAACTGCAACTCCGCTCACCAGCCAGTGCCGGATGAGTGTGTAACAGAGAAGGCCGCATGCTGGGCACGGGTGGGTAGGAAGCATTTGGCTTCTCTTACCTCAAAATAATTTCTGCTGTAACTAGAGAGAGAAGGTGAACACCTGGACAAGGAAGTGTGCCAATGCTAGGTGCTGACAGAGAGGATCAGGCTTCAAAGGTGCAGGATACTGCAGGGCTGCTCTGAGAAGGCAGCTCTGTGGCCCCTGCTGCCTTGACCACCAGGCACCACCCTCTGTCACCAGTGGACCCACATTTCAAATTATTTGATCTCCCAAATACCCTGTATTCATTAAGAAAGGCTTTGTTCCTTCCCATGTCTTGCCAAAGATTTCCAATTGGAAATGCAGACTAGCATTGAGAGATCCCATGTTCTTAAATTGAGTTGATTGAAATCTAGCCAAAAGCAAAGCAACAATGACAATATTAATAGAGTTATCCTCTCTTGAACATTTGCCTTGTGCCTGACATTATTTCATTTAATTCTCTTGAGGAGCGTCCTGTCTATTTTCAGATGAGAAGATGGAGATTTAGCTCAGTGTTGAAGCTAGTCATCAGCAGCACTAGGACGCAGAACCAGGACCAGACCACAGCGCTCAGGCTCTGAGCCCACAGCAAATACGTGATTTAGGGCAGGGTCGGCCACATGCAGCCACTGCTTGTTTGTGGATGACCGGCGAGCTAAGAATGGTTTTTGCCGTTTTTACCATTTTTAAATGGTTGGAAGAAAACCAAACAAAAATAATATCTCATGACTCATGAAAATTATATGAAATACAAATTTACTGCTTGTAAGTAAAGTTTTTTTGGAACATAGCCACAGTTACTAGTTTACATATTGTCAGTGGCTGACTTCACACAACAGCGGAATTGCACAGCCTGCAAGGCCTAAAATATTTACTGTCTGGCCTTTTACAGAAGATGTTTGCCAACCCCTGATGCAGGGGATTCATGAGGCTTGATGAGATGTTGAAATTCCCCTGTCATCTCCTCTGACTGCCTTCTCTGTTGGTGGGTAGGCTCCGCTGCTCCAGCTCTGCAATAATCTTGTGTTTGACAACTCAGAGGTCTTTTTTGATCCTTGAATGTCAAAGGAAAGTGTCTATCTTTTGGCACTACTGGCTTCATAGTACCTACCTGGTGTGATTTGCCAAGGTGCCATTTTATCAAAACATTAATTGCAGAGAGAGGAAGACTGGATACCTTGAAACTTTTTTCCCCTTTGGTGATGGTTGTATTTAGGTTATTGTTGAAAGCCAGTTGGAGAACAGTTGCAGTTTCTTTTTGTTTTTTTTTTTTTTTGAGACAGTCTCACTCTGTTGCCCGGGCTAGAGTGCGGTGGCGTCAGCCTAGCTCACAGCAACTTCGAACTCCTGGGCTCAAGCAATCCTCCTACCTCAGCCTCCCGAGTAGCTGGGACTACAGGCATGCACCACCATGCCTGGCTAATTTTTTCTGTATATTTTTAGTTGGCCAATTAATTTCTTTCTATTTT